>PVKC010030199.1:0-14909 GCA_004027635.1 Crocidura indochinensis | reverse complement strand
AATTTTGTGCTCTACCCTTTTTATTGCTTTTAGCTATAGATTTTCACATCCTCTTTAGGTTGATCTTGTATGTGTCTTATAGTTTGAGGTATGATTTTAAGTGGAGTAGTCTTTTGATCTATATCCCATCTTGTTCATTTTTTGCATTGAGAAAGCAATAGATTTCATATTTTAATTATCTTTATTTAAGCAGTATGACTACAAATAGGTGTGTAGTTGGCTTTAGTTATAAAAAAAAGAACACCACCTCATGTGTAACATTGCTGTAGTGATTTCCTTTTTCAAAGAATGTCTTTTAGTAGATTTTTTTTTGTTTGTTTTTGGTTTTTGGTTTTGGGGTCACACCCGGCGGTGCTCAGGGGTTATTCCTGGCTGTCTGCTCAGAAATAGCTCCTGACAGGCACGGGGGACCATATGGGACGCTGGGATTCGAACCACCTTTGGTCCTGGATCGACTGCTTGCAAGGCAAATGCCGCTATGCTATCTCTCCGAGCCCCATTAGTAGAATCTTTAGGGTCGTTGACAAATATCATATCTGTAAAAATGCTGTTTAAATTATTTTCCAATTTGCATGACTTTGATTTTTTGTTTGTTTAATAGCTGTGGTGAGAACAACCAATATCTATATTGAACAGTACTGGTGAAAGTTGACTTTATTTTGTACATTACTTCAGGTTGTCTTAATTGAATATGATATTGACTTTATTTTTATTATAAATGATCCTTTACTTTCAATTCTCTGAAGTTTTATTAGAAATAATTTTAAATTGTTTCAAAAGTTTTATCAGTGTTAATTAATAAATCCAACTCTTTTTTTCATTTTGTTGATATGATATATATCAGCTCTTGAGTTACATGTGTTTTGAACACTTAATTTTTAATCTTGCATATTTGGAATAAATACTTATTTATTTATTTATTTATTTTTGGTTTTTTGGGTCACACCCGGCAGCGCTCAGTGGTTACTCCTGGCTCCATGCTCAGAAATTGCTCCTGGCAGGCACGGGGAACCATATGGGGCACCGGGATTCGAACCGATGACCTTTTGCATGAAAGGCAAACGCCTTACCTCCATGCTATCTCCCGGGCCCCTGGAATAAATACTACTTGATCATGATGCACTGAACTTCTTAATAGTTTGTTGTATTTTGCCTCCTAATACTTTATTCCAATGTTTTATATAAATAAACATCTGGGATTTTGATCTACATTTTTTTTCTGGTTCCTAGGCCACAGCTGGCAATGCTCAGGGGCTACCCCTGGCTTGGACTCAGTAATTACTTCTGGTATTACTGAAGGGACAACAAAAGATATTGAAGATCAAACCTGGGTGCTATATGCAAGTAAAGTTCACTACCTACTGAACTATATTTCTATAATTCTAAAATTAGTTTATAGACCATATTTTTATTGAAAATTCAAAAAATCATAATCTATATGTATGTAAATATATCATGCAAGGCAAGTAGCTTGCCAACTGTACTATCACTTTGAGCCATACATAGGACACTTTCTAAATAAATACCACAAAAATAAATATAAAAATATTATTTATTAAAAAGTAAGATGCTTACCCCAGGGATAAAACTATTTTAATAAGAATTTTGTTTAAAAAAAGTAATTTTATGTTAAAGCATATGATTGTTCTTTGTTTTGAAAATACCAATGAAAATTTTTGTTAGATGGCCAGAAGTTATAATCCTGGAGCTGAAGAATTAGTACAACAGTTAGATATCAATCTTGCTTTTGATAGATCTAGTCTGGACCCCTGACACCTAGCACCCTAAGCCCACCAGGAATGATGAATTACACAAAGTCAGGATTTAGCACTGAACATTACCAGCTATCACTCACAAAACAAAAACCCAAAGATTCCTAAAAGATATTTTAGAATCTAAATATGACAAAACTGCAATAATTCTTTTTTTTTATTTTGAATTTTTAAAAAGTATTTCACAGTTGTATTTCAGGTATTTAATGACAGTGAATTGGAACCATTCCTACCACCAGTGTTGACCTCCTTCCACCTTAATTCCCCACATGCCTCCCATACCTCATCATACACCCTGGACTGCTAGTGTAACATATCCATTTTGAGTTTAGCTTACTTTATAGACTGTATTGGTGGTGGGAATGTCACACTAACCAGTGTGGGGTGTTCTTTACATGACTGAAACTCAACTACAATCATATTTGTAATCAAGGTGTTTAAATAAAGATATTAATAAAATAAATTATTTTAATAAATATTAAAATAATGTTTTAATTAAATTTTAATTAAATTAATTTAAATTAAGTAAAATAATGCTTTTAAATAAAGTAAAAATAAACATTAATACAAAATAAAATTCATAAAATATAATTATGTCTAACAAATATATCTAACTTTCTAAGACACAATGAACATTCATTAATAAGGAAAAAGTCATTTCATAACTCCACAAATAGGTCTTATACTTTAATATTAAACTAAAGCAAGTATGAAATGAAAAGAAATAAAAACTGATATCACATGAATAGCAAGTTCAACTTTATTTCTGAATTAATTGGGAAATAAACTATTTGTATTTAGTAGAGAAGTATTTTTAAATACATTTAAAGAGCTTATTCATAACATAGCAGTTTATTATTCTAATGACAAATAAAAAATAAGGCCACAGTGATAATAGAATGGATAAAGAGTTTGCCATAATTTGGCTGTTCCTCAAGTAATCCAAGAGATTCCTGTACATAGTGACATGAATAAGCTCTGAACACAGATGATTTTTTTGAATGCCAAGACAAATATAACACAGAAGAATTTATATAATTAATAAAATTTAAATATATTAATAAAAATTTTAATAACTACATATTTTAAGCAAATCTCAAAAGTTAAATATAATTGTTGATTTATGGATGCCTTAACAAGGTGGAATAATACGTTATAAACAATGATTTATAAAGAATATTTTGTAAAGCTTATTATACAGCTTGGAAAACTTATTACAAAATTAATTAAGCAAAGAATAAAAGGAATATACTTATAATAATTATTTTTAGTCCCAATTATTGTCAGATACCAAGGGCTTTCATTTTTTCTTACATCAAGGAACTAAGTGTATAAATTATTTTAGATAGTTTTCATTTACTTATTTCTTGATTATTTATCTTTATTTTCCTGATTTTTTTTGTTTTACTTATTATTATTTTATTTTACTTATTATTTTTATTGAGACCCAATGAGAATTAAAATCTTTCACAGCTGTATTTCAATTACATAGTGAAAGTGAATTATATTATTTTCATCTATTTGCATTATGAATACAAATACTTTGCCTTAAATTTTTACATATACTTTGCTTCAAATTCTAAACTAGACACTCTATATATGGATATTTTCATAAATGCACGGTCAAGACTCATTTGGACAGTAGTGTGCATGACAAAATTTGTATATGTGTGTAGAGAAATTTCTGTCAATTTTATCTCCATTGCAAATCTTTTCTGTATTTTATTATTTTGATATTTAAAGGAAATTGACTACTAGAAGAGAGATTACTGACCACAGGGTTAAAACATTCATGTCTTCCTATTATACATAATACATATAATATTTTTAACCACAAAATGACTAGCATGTGATCTTTTTAGCCACTATTAATGTATTTTCTTTACTTTAAAAGGATTTGAATAGCTGAACCATGTTTTTTTTTCACTGAGTGAAATGCAGAACAAGACTGAATGTTTCTAATTCCAAGATTAGAAGTTGAGGCTACTTCATAATTTAGTTTACATATTTTTATTTTCATTTATTTATTTATTTATTGGTATTTTGGGCCACACCCATTTGATGCTTAGGGGTTACTCCTGGCTAAGCACTCAGAAATCGCCCCTGGATTGGGGGGGCCATATGGGACGCCAGGGGATCGAACTGTGGTCTGTTCCTTGGCTATCGCTTGCAAGGCAGGCAGATGCCTTACCTCTAGCACCACCTCACCAGCCCCATAATTTGTTTTTTAATATGTGATTTAAAAAAGTAACAGTTATAATCAACCATATTACAAGATAATTCTAGGTCCAATATCTACAAAGAAAATATTTTTCTGTAATTTATCACTTTCTAGAATATTATTTACTTTCACCAAACACAATTTTGCCTTTTTTGTTATTTGTGCTCAGGGATTCTCCTATCTCTGCACTCAGCACTCTGGATAACTCTTGATGAGAGATTGGGGAACAAGATGGGTGCCTGGATTGGATTCCAACTAGAGTCAATTGTGTAGTTAAGGATCTTTAGATAACTTTGGATCTGTCTTTTATTTTTTTTCTAGAAATACTGGATTTATATTTATATACAGTTATATGTTCCATATATGTACAATGTCATTTGCAATAGTATAAATAACAGTGATTTAATAATACTTCATTCTAACTCTATACCATTAGCATCGATTCACTTCTAACATTGTAGAAAATGATTATTTTAATTTAATTATTATAATTTGAGCAGTATGATCCCATTTATTCTTAAGAGTTTAATAATATAATTAAAAATAAGTATGGATTTATCTTTGATTAGTTCATAGGTTTCTTCATGGAAGTGTCTATTCATCTTTACTCATATTGATGGTGGTAGTTTTACTTGATTAATTGATGATGATCATTATATATTTTGGATATAGGTTCTTTAACAGATAAACTTTATGGACTATGTGAAATATGATTTAAATATTGTCCCATTATCTGACACATAGGAATCCTACCCTATCGATTTAAGTCTATATTTTCTCAATGAATTTAATGGATTTTAGTCTAATCTCAAAGTCCTTTCTCCACTTTCAAATGCTTTTATTTGTCTTCATTTGTTGTAACATACACTTAATATAACTTCCAGCTTTCTACAATTGTATGAGTTAAATTATAAGCCTAGTAGAATAAGAAAGTTGCATCAAACCAAGGCCAAAGTAGCTCTTAGATTTTGTGGGACCATATATATGTATATATATACATATATATTATGAATATATAAATATATAGCATTGTTATTTACTTAATTATTCATAGTTGAGCTTTAGACATACTATGTTTCAGTACCAATCTTACTACCAGAGTCAACACCCCTCCATCCCATAATTCATACCCCAATCCCCAATTCCCTCTCTCCATCTCCTCTCCATCTCCCTCCTTTCCCCACAGCCTGCCATCATAACAGGCACCATTTTAAGTTTGGTTGTTAAAGTTTGGTTCTCCTGATTTCAGTGTTGCTGAGACTATGATTTGGATATTTAGTTCTGTCCTTCTTTAACACCACCAATGCATCTGAGGCCCCATGATCCCTGAGCTCTTTTCCACAGCTGTCTTTCTCCTTTGCCACTCTATATCTTCCTTCTCCTCACAGTATTTATAAGCCAAAGTATTCTAGACAATCCCATTTAAACCAATTAATTGTCATTTACCTTTATTCTAAATACCATATAAAAGTGAAATAAATTTGTATTTAACCTTCTTATTCTGAGTTACTACATTTAACATGATATTTTGTGTGTGTATGTGTATATATTTACATATATAAGTAAATCCCTTCCTTTTCCTTTCTTTTTTCTTTATTTACTTTTTCTTTTATTCTTCTGTGATTCATGTCTGCCTTTTCTTCCTTTTCTTTCTTTTTTCTTTCTTTATTTCATTCTTTTTCTTTTTTCTTCTTACTTTCTTCTTTCTCTCTTTTTTTTCTCTCATTTTTTCTTTTTTTCAAATATCATTTACAAAGCAGGCTTTCCTTTTTACTTCTTGAATAAGTGTGGCTTGTCATAGATCATATTTTGAATATTTTTTCTCTTTTGATTACCACTTGCATATGACATGTGACCAACTTTCATTTATTGACTGTGCACTTTGTTATAGTATTGTACTTCATTATATTTTATAGAGTTTTGTAAAAGATTGACTTCTCTTTCTATTTAATATGCATACATTATTAGTCATAGCCTAACAGCTTTTCTAATTTTTTTTTTTTTTTGGTTTTTTGGGTCACACCAGGTGACGCTCAGGTGTTACTCCTGGCTATTCGCTCAGAAGTCACTCCTGGCAGGCCCGGGGGACCATATGGGGAACCGGGGGATCGAACCGCGGTCCGTCCTAGGTTAGCGCAGGCACCTTATCTCCAGCACCACCGCCCAGCCCCAGCTTTTCTAATTTTTAACTGATTTTTTTTGACTTTCCTATTTCACAAGACAAGCACTTGAAGGCCTACATATATAATAGTGAAGAAAGTGCCCATGACTTGTGCCTATGTTCAAATGAAATGTCTATAATTTTCAGTTGCAAGGAAATGTAGTCTTCTCTGAGCTGCTTGTTTCGACATGAATCTTGTGTTGATATGGACTTACGTTTCTGCTTGCTATGCCATGAAGCCTCCGAAGGATGTGATTTCTTCCTTGGCCTCTGTGTCAGGGGGTAGAATATCAGGAAGCTGAGGGTATTGCATCCTGAGGTTAATACCAAATCTGAGCTGACCATGCCCTGCTCCTCTATGTCAATCAGTAAAAAGCCTTTTCTCTAATGGTTCTTTGAGAAGTGTACTTTACATCATCATCAATGGGATCATCATCAGGCTTTAATGTTTAATAAAGTTAAAAGCGCTGCCAAGAAAATAAAGATGATGTAGACTATGTGTTTGTTATAAATTGCCATTGCCAACTTGATGTATGTTCCTTCTCTTCTTATTTTGTGAAGGACTTTCATAATGAAAGATGCTCAATCTTGTCAAAAGCTTTCTTTGCATTTCTTCATATGAGCATATAACATTTATCTTTCCTTTGGTTGATATGTTTATTACAGTAATTGATTCATACTTATGCCTGTGAAATATATGTCATTTGAACTTGGTATGGGTAGCTAGATGCATTTTTGTGTTTTATTTCTTAAGATTTTATTGAGAATCTTATATTTAAGTTAGCAGGGGTATCAGTCTATTAGGTTCATTTTAAAAAATCTCTTTGCATTTTGTCATAGAGTAAAGAAGACACTGGAAAGACTAATTTTTCAACAATACTTTCAAAGAGATTGAGTCTTGGTAGTACAATTGAATATTTTGTAAGAAGTAACTAATATGCCCATCTAAATTTGAACTTTTGTTTTTGAGGGATTTAAAATTTTTTTCTTAAAAATATGGAACGCTTCACAAATTTGCATGTCATCCTTGCGCAGGGGCCATGCTGATCTTCTCTGTATCGTTCCAATTTTAGTATATATGCTGCCGAAACGAGCACGAGTTTTAAAATTTTTAAATAAGAATGTGTAGAAAGTTAATTTTTAATTGAACTAAACTTACTTTGAATCTTATGAATTTTAGGGGTAAAATAAAAGAAATATGTGTTCAAGGGAGATCACAGGTTTAATGAGCAGTTTTATTTCCTTATGTTTGGTCTCCTAAGGATATCTATTAACTTAGACAAATGTATTTTTTTATTAATGTATTACCTGTTTATTTATTATTTACTTATTATTTATTAACTTATTAATTTCTATTAACTTAGACAAATTAATGTATCCACTTAATTTAGGTTCTCCAGCTTAAAATTATAGAGTTTGTAGTCACCTATTGCATTAATGAGTTTATTTGTTATTATTATTATTTTACCAAGTCCATATAGTTTATTTGAATTTTTGTTTTGTTTTGTTTTTCTTTGGACTACACTTGGTGACGCTCAGGGTTTACTCCTGGCTATATGCTCAGAAATCGCTCCTGGGTAGAGGAACCATATGGGACACTGGGGGATCCAACCATAGACCGTCCTAGGTGAGTCAGCAAGGCAGAAACCTTACTGCTCCATGCCACCACTCCGGCCTCTTATTTGGCTTTTAGCTCTCTCTCTCTCTTTTTTTTTTACATAGAAGCTTTGCTAAGGGTTTGTTAGCCTTATTTCTACTTTTGATTAATAAATGATTCTAGCTTTATTAATGCTTTGAATTTTTTATATTGACATATAATAAATTTCCATTCTACTATTTCTCTAATTTTATTTATTTTGATATTAATTTTAGGTTTTTAAGCTGTGTGGCTAACATTCTCTGAGCCATTTCATCATTCTTTATACTCTCTTACATATACACACATCTTAGAACTGCTTTTTACTATGCTTCATAGTTTGCACAGTTAGTATCTTTCTACTTATTTGTTTAAAAATTTTAAGTTTTCCTTTATTTTTTTTAACTCAACATTTATTACACAGGATGTTGTGGGGGTTCCAGAGACACAATATTAGGAAGAAGCTGCTCACTTTGGATATAGCCAACCTCTTTTTGATCCCAAGAAATGTATACAATCTTCCAAATATCACCAGAATTGATTCCTGATCATAATAATAGTAGTAAGTCCTAAGTGCAGTGAGGTATAGCACCACCAAACACACCCAAAATAGGATTTTGTTCCATTTACCAATTATGTGAATATCCCAACTTCCTTTTTAATTTCTACATTCATGACATTTTAGTCTGAAAAGATACTTGATAAGATTCTATATTCATGGGCTGGAGAGATAACATGGAGGTAAGACGTATGCCTTACATGCAGAAGGATGGTGTTTCAAATCCTGACATTCATTCCATATGATCCCCTGAGCCTGCCAGGAGCAATTTTTGAGTGTAGAGCCATGAGTAACCCCTGAGTGCTGCCAGGTGTGACCCCAAAAAATGAAATAAATAAATAAACAAACAAACAAATAAATGTTAGAGGGACTAATGTTTAAGATAAAAGATTCTATATTCATGACTTCTGATACCTGAATTATGTCCCAGCATATAGTCTATCTTGAAAATAAGCATGTGTTCAACTTTTTGAATACATTTTTATACAAATTTATTAATTCCAGTTCTTCAATCTCTCCAATTGATGCTCTTATTTCATTACTGATGTCTATTTGCTTGACTTGTCTAGTGATAAGAATGGGGTGTTAATGTCTCCCACTACTGTGTGTTGATAAGTGTACCATTCTCATGCTCAATTGATCACGTAAATAATATAATATTCCATAGCATCCCCATTGCTATTTTTACCTGCAGTGATATTGGTCTGAATCATCTGTGACAGTGCCTCATTTTTCTTTTTAATTTGACATTGACTTGTGTGGTAATATGACATCTTTTTCCTCTAAGCTTGAGTTTAACAGGTGAATTGAACTTTTTTTATATTCAGTAGCAGGTTGGATTTTGCATCAGAAGTGTCAATTTGATTTATGTTAATTTAAAATGCTGGTAAAGCCATCCTGCCATGCATTGACTTTCATAGGTGTTCGGTTCACTAAAATTTAGAAAAATTGTTGATATAATGGGATTTTTTTCCTGTGAGAATTTGAATAATTTTACTGTTTGAACTCTGTTTTACATATGAAGCCATCAAACGTTCCTTATATAGTTGATTTGGATGCATAAAGTATCTTCAGCTGTTGTTTGTCCAAGACTTTTAATTCCTTCCTCTAATCTGAGTGATAACCTTGATGAATAAAATATTCTTTGTTTAAGGTTTCTTTCATGCATTGAATATATCATCTCATTCACATATTGCTCATAGTATTTTATTTAAGAATTTTATGAAATTTCCCGAGTGTTCAGAACATTTTCCCCCTTCTTTTCCACTTTATGTAGCCTATCTCTTTAGTTCCTGTCATTTTAATGGCATATTGTCTTTTTCTTTTCTTTTCTTTTGTTAATTTATTCTGATACACAGTCAGGGAACCTGCCAAACTGTGTTCTTGGTTCATTTCTAGTTCTGTGTTCTGCAGTCACTCTTGGTAGCACTCCTGCTTTGGCTACATTAAAAGTAAGCGTCTTACTCCATATTTTTCCATATCTACAAATTTTATCCTTAGCAATATATTTTATCAGGGTTTTAGAGATATCACTTTGATTTTTCAGAACTGAAATATTGAAGATATTTTTAAACTTTGTCCTTTTTCATAAAATTATGCATATTTGTGAGAACAAATGTTGTGGTTTTGGTTGATCAATTTTACATATTTAATGCATAGTAGTTGTTCTTAAATAAATGATAAGAAATCAATTCTTTGAGTAATGCCATTTTATTTGTTGGATATCAGGTAATGATTGATACATGCCTTCATTACAAATAAGAAATACATGATAGCTCTTTGGACATAACACTTTCCACACTAAAAATCATATTAATAGGAGTTGTAGCGATAGGGCAGCGGTAGGTAGGTTTTCTTCATGCAGCTGATCCCAGATGAACCTGGGTTTGATCCCCGGCATCTCATATGGTCCTCTAAGTCTATCAGGAGTGATTTCTGAGAGCAAAGCCAGGAGTTACCCCTGAATGCTGCCAGGTGTGGCCCCCAAACCAAAAAATATATTAATAAACGTTAGGATTATATTTTATAAAATATATATTTGGCTTTCATCATATATTAGTAAATCTTAATGTATTATTTATTTTAACTATGATTATTTGAAAAATCTATTTCAATACATTCTATAGAAAAAAGACATTTATATTTTTATTTTTGGGCCACACCTAGTGACACTCAGGGTTAGTCCTGGCTCTGCATTCATAAATTAATTCTATCAAGCTTTATGGACCATATGGGATTCTGAGGATCAAACTCGGTTTGATCATGTGCAAGGTAAATGACCTACCTACTGTGCTACTGCTCCAGCCTCAATAAAAAATACAATTTTTATTTATTAAGAATTATTACACATAAGAGATATGTTCTCTTAAAATTCACTTGAACAAACTATTGATTGTGCAATTAATATCATCACTCCAGTTATTTTTTATTTAATTCTATTTCTTTTTTCTTTTTAGGCCTCACCCTGTGATGCTCAAGGATTACTCCTTTCAATGCATGCAGAAATCACTCCTGGCAATTTTCCTATACATTAATATATGTAGGATCTATTATGCTGAGTGAAATAAGTCAGAGGGAGAGAGATAGATGCAGAATAGTCTCACTCATCTATGGGTTTTAAGAAAAATAAAAGCCATTCTTGCAATAATTTTCAGACACAAAAGAGAAGAGAGCTAGACGGTCCAGCCCACTACATGAAGCTCATCACAAAGAGTGATAAGTGCAGTTAGAGAAATAACTACATTGAGAACAATGTAAATGGAAATGAACAATGGAAAAGAACAAGGGAAGTAGAAAGTCCATCTAGAGCACAGGAGGGAGTGGGGAGAGGAGGAGGGAAATTTGGGATATTGGTCATGGGAATGTTGCACTAGTGAAGGGGGTTGTTCTTTACATGACTGAAACCCAACCACAATCATGTATGTAATTAAGGTGTTTAAATAAAGATATTTAAAAAAAGAATCGCTCCTAGGTAGGGGGAACATATGGGACACCAGGGGTCAGCCAAGGTCCCTTCTGGATTGGTCGCTTGCAAGGCAAATTAATGCCCTACTGCTGTGCTATGGATTCAGCTCCACTCTAGTCACTTTTATCTTATCAAGAGTAGTAAGTTATGGATTAATATCTACTTATATTCATAATATTACAGATAAAAATTCCTTTCTATTTTATCATTATATAAACTGGCCAACTAAAAGTAGACATGAATTTTCAATCATTATTTTATTTCTTATAAATTTAGTAGAAAGTCCTGAAGTTTATTGTTAATTCACACTCTGCTTTTACCCAAAACAAAGGTGTCCCCCCAACTTCCATTTTCCTTTTCACTTATCCATTTGATATATAAATCTCCACCTAGAATGAAGTGGCTTGCAAAGTACCTTTGTCACTCACTTGATCCTCTCCCTCCTGGGTGGTAATAGAGAAGTTTTGGTTTGGCTTGGCACAGAGTGAGACCACAAGGTGAGAAGAGAACCTGCCAGGAGCAATTTCTGAGCATAGAGCCAGAAGTAACCCCTGAGCACTTCCGGGTGTGACCCAAAAACCAAAAGAGAGAGAGAGAGAGAGAGAGAGAGAGAGAGAGAGAGAGAGAGAGAGAGAGAGAGAGAGAGAGAGAAGAGAACCAACTCTATGAGTCTCTTATGACTGGCTTGGTATATTCTTTCTTTGTGGCTACCATGCTTCAGGCACACTCAGTCAGAGTTGGACTATGATGTTTGGGGTGATTTTACAATTGGATTCTGAACAGCTACTCGGGGACCTACCCAAGAAGTCCACAATGATGGGGAGTGACTTGTCTCTGGTAGATAATCTCCATGATGCTCTCCTCGAGTTGAACTGAGTTTCAGTGCCCTTCACCAGAGCATTGGTGAACATGGTCCTCTTCTGAAAGTCCTTATGTTGTTCTGATCCATCTACCTGCTTTCCTCACTCTTGATTGTACATGGATTGATTCCCCACTCTGAATTGTACTCCTCTCTCTTTTAAGAATTATAGCCAAGAAGTTATCTATGAATATATGAGAAGGTATCCAAGTATGCTGCTTGTGTGTATTTTTTCACAGGAGGCACCTGCCTTTGTACAGAATTTACTGTACCATTTCAGACTCAGGAATCAACTTTGGAGATTCTCAGGGTACCATATAGGATGCTGGGACTAAACTGAGTTCATAGCATGCAAGTCTTACTTTATCCACATCACCCTTATGATGCTGCTTATGTTTTAAAAAATTATTCCAAATAATTTTAATAGTTTATATTATTTGTATTCCTTCTTTTTATTTGGAGACCAAATTTTGCCATATATAAGAACTTTTCTGGATTTTTGCTCAGGTCCTTCTTTTATATTTTTTTGGGGGGACACACATCTGGTGGTGTTCATTGTTATTTCTCACTCTGCACTCAG
This sequence comes from Crocidura indochinensis, assembly GCA_004027635.1. Classification (NCBI taxonomy): domain Eukaryota; kingdom Metazoa; phylum Chordata; class Mammalia; order Eulipotyphla; family Soricidae; genus Crocidura; species Crocidura indochinensis. The sequence continues at coordinate 2,156 of PVKC010030199.1, read as the reverse complement.
AAATTGCTCATAGCAGGCTTGGGGGGACCATATGGGATGTCAGGGATCAATTAATGGTCCACCTCAGGTCATCCCCATGCAAGGCAAATGCCTACCACTGTGCTATCACTATGGCCTTCAGGAATCACTCTTGATGGTCTTCAAGAGATCATGAGTGGTTCAAATGATCAAACAAGGCGAGTAAAAGGCATGTAAAAGGCGAGTGCCTTATCCATATTATAATCTCTCAATTGTGTCATAATTGACATAAGAGGACAAGTCTAAACTAAGTGCCAAAAGTCAGAGACATAAATCGTGTTCAAATGCCAAATAATTTTCTCTTTCTGCAGTAAGTTAGGTTAGAAAGTCACCTTTGGCTCCTCCAGTTACCATAAACCTTTCAAGATTTAATTACTTGAGACACTAAGCATACTTAATCACAGTAATTAAGTAATGTCACAAATCTATTAAAATACTTTACATAAGAAAATACTGTAAGATTCATTATGTTTTATTTATTTAATATGCTCCAATTTAAGTCCTAATTAGTTTCACCTTCCCTACATATTATTAATGATATGTAAATACATAATATATACCCTCACAAAGTCTACACCTTTATGTAAAATGATGTAAAATAGTGAGCACACATTTAAACATTTCAAGGAATTATAAACATTCAATAGCCTTGACTCTAGAAACATGAGAAAACTTTTCTTTGATTTTTTTCCTTGGTGTTGGATTTTATACAGCCTTTTATAAAGTTAACTTTTCCAGAGAAAATTATTTTCCATTTTCTTTATTTTCATTAAGTTCTTTAGTTTTATAATAGTTAAAATTTCCATTTTTATTAAATACATTCTATTTAAGTGAATTTTATTTTGCACTTAATATTGTCAATTTGTTCCATTAAGGAGTTTGGGTATTTAAATGCACTCAACAAGCTTCCCTTTACAGGTCCATAAAAAAACTATGTAAATATTATGATATTTTACTTATAAAAATAAAAATGTGAATGATCATCAAGCAATTTTGTATGTTGTTTACAAAATATCAAATATAAGTATGTCAGATTACTATACTTCTATAGTTGTGCTCTTTTAAATAGTTTCCTTTACAATATTTATTATCTCAAATACTCTTCAAATATCTTAATGTTTTCACTAATATTAAGCACTTTAAGTATATTCTATACAACAAATTAATAATAAAATTACTATTTTAATAATATGAATGAATTATTTGGGGGTAGAAATTTATGCCTTAAAGCTACATCTGGGATTATTCATATATGTAGATATTAGATGATAAAGAAAATTATTTTGCTGTTGTGCTTTATTTGTAGTTGTTTGTTTTTTTTCTTCTTTTTCCCATTTCTTTTTTTAAATTGATATTTATAGCCTCTAGACAGACTCCTCCAAGTATTTACAGACTCCTCCAAGTTTTTTCTCAACAGAACCACATAACTTGACCTAAATGGTTATGAGACAGAGGCGGACATTTCTTAATAATCAAGTGTTATGTAAAATAGGAACAAATGTCACTTCTAAACATATATGTGCCAAACAAGGAGCTAGTAAAATATTTAAAACAATTGCTGATAGATTTGAAGAAAGACATCATTAATAAAGAAAGGTGTCAATAATAATAATAGTGGGAGACATTAGCACTGCCCTGTCACCCCTTGACATATCAACCAGGCTAAAACTCAAGATGATATACTTGCTCTGAAGGGATAAATTAAAGTAATTGGCTTATTATATATTTATTGGGCTCTACATTACCCGAAAGCTGGATATACTTTCTTCTCCAATGCACATGAGACATCTCCAAGACAGACCTCATACTGAGTCAAAAAGCATACCTTCATGAAATCAATAAATAAAAAGTATATCAACTCTCTTCTGAGATCACCATGCACTTAAATTAGAAGAGAATTACAAATAGACAAAGAGGAAAAAAATTTAAAATCTGGAAATTTTTCAGAGCACCACTTAATAGCCAGAGACAAAATGCAAGAAAACATCAAAAGATTTCTGAATCAAAAGCGAATGAAGACATGAATGATCAGAAATTGTTAGACACAGAAAAAATTGGTATTAAGAAGAAAATAACTTAATGGCACAGCTTAAAAATTGAAAATTGATCAACAAAATGAACCAAAAATTGGCATAAAA
>PVKC010030198.1:0-14887 GCA_004027635.1 Crocidura indochinensis | reverse complement strand
TGTGGTTTTTGGGTCACACCTGGCAGTGCTCAGGGGTTACTCCTGGCTCCATGCTCAGAAATTGCTCTCCTGGCAGGCACGGGGGACCATATGGGACACCGGGATTCGAACCGATGACCTTTTTCATGACAGGCAAACGCCTTACCTCCATGCTATCTCCCGGGCCCCAACAACCTCTCTTTCTTGATAATGTGATCATTTTGTAGGAGCATCTTGCCTTGTTGAGTTCTTACACTCAAACTTGTGGTGCTTTGGCAGACTTCTGTGCTTTACTGTTAGTTTAGAAGTACTTTAGTGCTTCCGGAGTCCAAAAATATATGAAGGTGTCTAGATCACACTCAGAGTAGATAGCTGAACAGGACTTCGAGGTTTTCATTTGTGTGAAAGAAGCTCTCTTCCATTGACCTAAAATCCCATGATGATCCCCTACATATAAACAATTTTAAATCATTTGCAAGACTGCAATTTCATCTATCTTCTACATAGTTTACCATAGTACACACAACACCCAAGAAAAATATTCCTCTAACACAGCCTATTTGAATCATATATTCCTGTCCAACTCCAGTCACCTCACACATTTAATTCAAGCGGAAGTCCTTATTATATTTTATGCTTTCAACATCTTTGCTATAAATTTAGTATCCATATATATGAGGATTTAATTCTGAGTTATAAACTCAACTGTATTGATGTTTGTTTGGTTACAATATCTAGGTAGCAGTCACCTAAATAATGTTAACAGATTGCCACTTTATTAGTAATGACAAATTATTATGTAGAGTAAAATATTTTTAGAGTATTAAAGAAAGATAATTACTTGGCATTCAATATATATCATTAGATGAATCAAATTATAATTTTAGAAGTATCATGTAAAGAAAGTAACACTTGTGGAATCATGAGAAAACAGATACCAAAAGGTATCACAGATAGTGCTGAAGGTAGGGCATTTGTTTTGACATATTTGCCAAATCAGTATCTATAATCCCATATGATGCCCTAAGCCGAAGAGTGATCTCTGTACACAGAGCCTGAAGTAAGCGCTCAACATCACTTGATGTGGCCCAAAAACAAAACAAACAATAAAAACAGATAAAATATTTACCAACAAATATCTTATAGAAAAAGCAATCAATCGATAATCAATCAATAAATAAATAAGGGCTAGAGTGATAGCACAGCGGTAGGGCATTTGCCTTGCATGTGGCTGATCCTGGATGGACCTGGGTTCAATCCCCAGGGTCCCATATGGTCCCCTAAGCCAGCAGTGATTTCTGAGGGCATAACCAGGTGTAACCCGTAAGCACCACCGAGTGTGACCCCAAACCCGAAAAAAACTCAATAAATAAATAAAAATAAATAAATAGAGGAAACATATCAAATACATATTTCTAATTTTATTTAAAAGTTTGAATAAAAATTCTAAGCAATATCTGCAAAAAGTTATAGGCTTATGGGATTGATAAATGTGTAAGGAATATAATGTTGAAGTTTCAATAATCTTAGAATTATATATTAAAAAACTATTTTAATGAAGGATAATCTCTAATAAAATATAACTTACAGCTTTCAATTTTACAGAAAACAGTAAAAAAAAACCTTAAATTCTTGTTAAAATAATTTACTAAAATTATCATTGCAAGACATTTTAACCTATTTAAAACTACTATAGAGAACAAACTATAATATATCTATTTAACTTTACCCTGTCATGATTCAACATAATGTCTCCTATTTTTAGACTCTTGTGAGCTTCTTGATTTCATCTTCTTTTCAAGCTCAATGACAGTATGGAATTGCTTCATGAAAAAATACCTTTATTTGGAAGTAAAGGTTATATTGTATGAGTTTATATTTAGTTTGTGAGAACCTTTAGATTTGAAAATACTAGTTGGGTCAATAAGTCTGCTCCTTTATTTAGATTCCAATCTCACCTTTCCATTTTTCATCAAATCTTCAAGTCCCCTCATTTAAGGACAGTAAATCCTGCTGTCTCAAATTTCTTTATCCTCTCTGTTCTCACAACCATTTCTGATAACATGATTAGACAGAAGATCATAAACACAGAACATACATACTCCTGAACTTTAGTAGAAGTGCCCTGAAGACTTAATAACAACACCCAAGAGATCAAATCAATAGCTTTGTCACCAAAAGGACATGTACATCCCTATTCACTTTTGTGAACAGAAATATGATAGCACAAGAGTTTCCAACATCGGGGTCGGGCGGTGGCGCTGCAGGTAAGGTGCCTGCCTTACCGCACTAGCCTTGGACGGACCATGGTTCCATCCCCCGGTTCCCATATGGTCCCCCGTGCCTGCCAGGAGCGACTTCTGAGCGCATAGCCAGTAGTAACCCCTGAGCTCACTGGGTGTGGCCCAAAAACCAAAAAAAAAAAAAAAAAAAAAAGAGTTTCCAACATCTATTTCAAAAGTTAAAGAATATAGCATATGCCTAAAATAGTTTATTAAGTGCCGATAATTCATAACTAATGTTTTACTATATGTATTAAATAAGGATTTTTTGAATAATTACATAACAAAACAAAAGATAAATTTATATTTACCCAGAAAGTTGACAACCCCAAATCCTAAAATTTCTGCCTTAACTATAATAATTCAAAGTTAATAAATTAGCTTCATGTCCTCTTCAAAAGAACAATTGACAAAAATAACACCGAATTATTCAACCTGTTACCTTAGTGCTAAAATATTAAATATATTAAGGTGAACTATTATTTGATGTAAACCAATACGATTTTATTTGAAATACCAGTGGAAGAAATTAAAACAATTAAATCTATAGTATAATATCTCCAAACATGGCAGCTTTAGTTGCTAACCTGTAAGATATATATGAGCAAAATCAATTATATTTGAGCTAAGGATTACTGAATGTAGTATATACATAAAATTATAGTTTCACCTAAAGTTATAGTTTAAAATTTTATTTCAATTGAGTAATATGATTGCATATATATTTAATATTTATTAATAACAGTAAGAACAAGTGTGCCTTTCATTTATAATTCTGGAATTTTACTTGATCTATACTTTTAAAAATTATAAAGAAACAAATAACTTCAAACAATGCACAGTATTAGTTTTTCTTTTCTTTTGTTTGTCTTGATTCAGTTTGGTCTTTAGGGAGATGGATGCTCCAAGTGACATTCAGGTGTATATCTGACTTCTTAAAATGACTTGCAGTGTTGTTCAAGGTACAATATAAAGTGGTAAGTTTTGAACCGGGGTTGATGGGATGGATACAGGCACATTAACACCTATACTGTCTCTTTATTTTTCAAAATGCAATTTTAGTATAACTATAATCTGCATTATGTAAATAAAATACATATACATTATTTACTAGATATTAATAAGATAAGTAGAAATTTAATCTATTTTATATCATCTTGTTTGGTTGAATTGCCATTGAGGATTTTTACATTCATTCCAATAAATTAGGCAAATCCTTCAACTAATTTCAGCTTTTTCATTTTATCATCTCTAATAAAGTTCAAGATAAATCCAGATGTTTTCCATCATAAATAAAATGAATTTTAGGTTGAAAGGTTGAATGTACTAAAATTAAATATATGGCAAAAGGACTTAGTTGATTATGATTAATTTAAGGACTCTTTTAAACTTTATCCACCAGACAGGAAAAGTTAAATCTCAAGAGAGACTCATTAAGAATTAATTAATGAAATAAATAGAAATTAATGTAAAAAGGAAGAAGAAGGAAGGAAAAAAAGACCAAAGAATTTCTAAGCTTTATCTTTTAATTTACTATATATTAATAATTTTCATCAGAGTTTAAAATTTTAATTTAGGCAATTTAGGATCTTATTTATAAAATATTTTCTAGATTTTCCAGACCTAAACTATTGAAATCCTCTCTGGAGAAAACATTTCTGTTTGGCTAAATTGAAGAAACAGTATTTTACATGTACAGCAATAGTTTCTTTTTTTATCTAGTCAATAGTCTCGGTCTTAGAGATTTCTCACCATTTACATAAATATGGTTCTCATCTTTTTGCAACATAAATGACTTATATTTGACAGAACTGGTATAAAAGGGCACATAAGTTATTTCAATTGACAAAAATCAAAATTATTTTAGTTTTTTACAACTCAGGTATAGACTTGTGATAGACCTTACTGAATAAATCAATTGCCAACACACAAAGATATATTAAGTAGTTAGATGAAATATAAAAAACCCAGTGATATGCACTAGTACATAGTAGAAAGAGAACTCAAGAGATACAATTTGATAAAGTTAGAAACCAATAGAACAAGGCCAAATATTAAATTATTTGAGTACTATTAATATTACCTAGAATTAGTGAATATCACCAACAAAGGAAGAATAATATAATGATTACCTAAAATAATGTACATAAAAATTATTATTTTATATTGGAAAATTTCTTTAGACCTCAAAATTCCAAGATAAAAATGATTCATATGAGTCAATTATCTCATTTTACTAACATTTACAATTCTCCAAATATCTTCTTGAGTGACTCCAAATGAGCTCAGTAGATGTATTACCCAACTGAGAACATTTCGATTATGCCCAAATAATTTGAATAAAAAATATGGAATGAAGCTCTCGAAAAAGTGAGCTAAATCATTTATGAACTTTAACAACACCTAGGCAAAACAACTAACACAAGTGTCGCTTACTTTAGAACTGACAAGATTGTGAAAGCCAGATGGGTAGCAAGGAGACTATGAAGAGAGCCTGGTGGGAAAGCAAGTAGTTTATTGTTTTGTAGATAATAAAAGATAACTTATAATCTATACTGGGGAGTATAACTGGTGAGAGTACTTCTTAATGATTTAGAAGAAAAATATTACAAAATGTTGGGGAACAAGTTAAGAATATTTTAAGATAAATATTTAGTCTACTCACATCTCTCAAGTGATAAAGCCAACAACAATGGATAACAACTTCTCAGAACTAGACTACCATTAAAGACTAAATTTTAGCCCAAAAGTAATGAATGCTGACAACAGCTTATCCTGTCAATTTATCCTTAACGTGTATCCTGTTCTGTCCTGTGTGTGCTGTCTGAGTGAGGAATAATACCTTAAAACATTTTTTTGCTCCTATTATTCAGCAAGAGACAGTGTAACTGAAACCATTCATATCTGGAGTTGAAATCACTGATGTTAATATAAATATAACAAGTAACCATTATAAAATAAATCTTTGCAAAGTATAATCTCTTTGTATATAAACTAGGGAATATTAATAAAACGATTTCAGAGTCAACAATTGGACTGTTACTATGCTGACAGATCTTTTAAAATATATTTCAGGGTATTTATTCCACTGTGTATTCAATAAATATACTCTTTTGTACATGGTTGAGTGAAAAACTATCTTTTTAGTGGTTTACATATAAAAATGTTCATTAGATTCTGAAATGATAGGTCATATACATAGAGAGATAGAGAGAAAGAGGTAGATGTTATCTTGGACAAGTTAACTCTGGTACCACTTACACCTGAATTCAAATTCAAAGTGACATTTGTTTACATAAACCAGAAGATCTATTCAGTTATACCTTAGAAATCATTATTGTTTGAGCTACTGCTTATTTACATAGGTTCCAATTTATATAACATTTAGATTGCATATGGCTCAGAGAAGTTCTTGGAATACACATTGTTGGCAGACAGCGCAGAATCAATAACTGAAGTTATTATCATCAGATAAAACAGGACAATGAAAGATTGCATCAAAGATATCTACTTAATTTGTTGTAACTGTATTGTATACTAGTTGCTCACACTTGAATGTGGCTTAATTAACACAAACTGCAACCCTACTGTCATGCTTTAAATAACTATTATAAAATCAATACTGATAGTACTATAAGATACCAATCTCAAAATGAAATTTCCACATCACCTAGACTTCAAATGTGTCTATAACAATTTATTATATCCAAGTGGATCCAAGTTATTCCACGACTTATTAGTTTTTCACAGCTTTTTAACTAATTGCTTATGAATAGTAATTAGTCATAGAGAACAAAACTGTGATTTCAGAGTATAGAAAATAACTTAGAGTAAAAAAAATTCTTTGCATTTCAAGCCATTGAAAATGATTTGTATTACACTCTCTCCTGTTACTACAATCAAATAAAGATAACAAGCCACAAACATGATATTAGTAGTTGTTCTATATAAAATGTAACAGTCATCATTTATCTAAAATATACATGTAGGACAACATAGGTATTTATGATATATAAAAATAGTTTTCACAACTCAAAACCTTGCAAATAAAATTTAAAAAAAAATCTTACTAGCAATCATATTCTCACTATGTAAAATTCCATAAATACCTAACTGACAAATATGTATCACAAGTTAGTTATATGAATTCTGATATTAAATTTACCTTTTAAGATTAAAAAAATGTTTTTTTTTTTTTGGTTTTTGGGTCACACCGGCAGTGCTCCTGGCTCCACGCTCAGAAATTGCTCCTGGCAAGCTCGGGGGACCATATGGAACACGGGGATTCGAACCAATGACCTTCTGCATGAAAGACAAATGCCTTACTTCCATGCTATCTCTCCGGGTCCCAAGATTTTGAATTTATAAATTTAAAACTATTTCATACTTCTACAATATATTTATGTTGTTTTGAAGTCATGTGTGCCTCACTCCTGACTTGCATTCAGGAATTACTCTTGGCAGGGCTTGAATTCTTATTGGCCATGTTATGTGCAACATATAAGTTATTTGTTTAGCCCTTCTGTAACCTATTCAATGCTACTACATGTTCAGGTCTACAATATAGCTCTACTCTGAGAGTTCACTTAAACTATAAGAACTATACCACTTATTTTCTAGATAGAAGATTTCTTTGCCGTTAAGACTGTAGCAAGGCTTGCTTGAAGATGGTAATAATTACTTTACATCATTATACACCAATCCCAAGAGAAAGGTATATATCAGATAATGTCTTCTCCTTAGCATGAAAACAAACTATATAGTTAATTAATTCATTCAGAAATAATAACCAAATTATCCCCTGAAAATGTTTCCTATTTGAAATATACTACAGGTCTATCTTTTTAAAGTATCATTTAAATGCATAGAATTTACTTAAATGCTTGTTCCTTACCGTGGCAAGAACCCTCAATTTCTTCATATCCTGTACTGCAAATACATCTTCCCAGAGGAACAAGCCAATCTCCATCAGCACCACAATATAGTTTAGGAGTGTCACGCTCTTCTGCACTCTTCACACAAGAGCCTCTTACTTCAACCAAAGAGGAAGAGTCCACTCTTGGAATAGTGTCAGGAAACATGGCTAAGTTGCGAACGGTAAAGGGGCACTTTTTGTAGAAAACACGAACGGATACCAAAGCAATGCATGCCCCAATGTCTTGAAAAGCCAGATAAAATCCTTTCCTTTCAATAGGGCCTACCTCACGGATTTCAGTGTTGAGTTTGAGAATGCGGTCACCCAAATCCATTTGCGTAAAGCTTTCATCTGCAGCAATTGTATCAATCTTTATATATTGGCTCGGTTTGAATTTGATTCCATGGGACTCGTCTGATTCCACATAGTACAGATTGAAAGTTTCTTTACAAGTTCCCAAGACCCAGGGGATGCTGTTACAATCTCTCAGTGTGAACTTCATTTCCACATAAATTTTCTGTGCTGCATCTCGAGAGATCCAATTTGTACGAAGCCAATTGTTTTGGTTTGGTTCCATGACATTGCACACCTGGTATGTGTGAATAGGCCTATTGTGTTCATCCATTTCTGTGATAGCATCCCACTGCGAAAAGTAAACAAAAAGCAATATATTATTACAAAATAGTGAATAAATAGCATTTATTTCTAAGATTTTCTATTTTTGGCAAGTTCAATAAATAAGTGAATAACATAACAATAATAAATAACTGAATAACAAATGAAGCCAATATCAGTCACAATATAAATTAATTTTGCCATGCCTAAAGCATGTAATAGAGTTTGAATTACAACTTCTAACATATTTTTTGCCTGGCAATGGCTACTTTCTTTAATTTTTAATTTCCTCAACTGTAAAATTATTGAAATTAGTCTCTGTTCAGTGAAACTATTGTGATACACGAATGAATTAAAAACATATAAATCTTCTAATCCACAGTGAGAAATTAACATATCAAGAATTAGCTAATCAGAAGTAGTCAAAAAACTACTGATCAATGTACTGGGTTACCTACTGCTCTCAGACACAACTTTTCACATATTGAGTAGTTTTTCTTTTGTATTTCATTATATATTTTCAAGTCTCATATTTGTTTGTTTGCTTAGGGACCACTCTTAGTCATGCTCCAGGCTTATACCTGACTCTTCACTCAATATTCATTCCTGTTGGTTCTGGAGAGACTATAGATACCTAAGGATGATTTCAGGTCTGCAATGTGCAAAGCAAGCACCTTTACCTGTTATGCTGCTTCTCCAATAACTGCAAGTTTTTTTTGATAGAAAAAAATGCATGGATAAGCTTTATATTTATTCAATAATTATTTACCAATTACTATTATAGATACTGAAAATACAGAAATGAAGCAATGAACAAGAACTCTCTTTATGGAGTTTGTATAAAGTAAAAAAAGAATCATTACTGATAAATCTAAATATATAGTAGAATTTATAATGGTAAAATATAAAGTAAAAAGTTGAAGAAAAAGAATTTGTTTTAAAAAGGTTAGCAAAAAAAAAAGGCCTGAATAATAGCACAGTGGTAGGGCATTTGCCATGCACATAGCTGAGCTAGGACGGATCTGGGTTCAATCCTCAGATTGCCATATGGCTGCCCAAGCCAGGAGTGATTTTTGAGTGCATAGCCAGAGTAATCCCTGAGTGTCACCGGGTGTGGCCCAAAAAACAAACAAAAAAGATAAATAAAAAATAAATAAAAATGGTATTCAAGTTTCTGAAGTAGTAGTAATCAGTATATGTCTGTGAGGTTAGATTTAATCTAATAAGGCATAAAATAGTGGTACATCAATCATGAGACAGAAGAGTACAGTGTTTTAAAGAAGGAATAATAATTGGTGTTGGAAGGACAGTAAGTAGAAGTAAGTAGCACATCAGAGAAATATAAAGGGGGCAAAATAGTTCCTGTAAAATTTTTAAAATTTTGGTTTTATTTTGGCTAGATAACCCAATTATCTTTTAAATAATATCAGCCTTGCAAACAATACAAGCATTTTGCAACTTATTTCAATAGAAAAAATATTTATCCTCATAAAATTATTTGGGCATATTATAATAAATAGAATCATTAGCATTATCATCATAATATTTGCTATAAATTTGGTACTTAATAAAATATATATTATATTTATATGTATTACATTTATATATTTATAACCTCAATATTTTATTTAATAGTATATAATAATTTGCAATAAATAGAAATACATAATTAAAATTATATAACCTTTCTGAAAAAATATGCTAGCTTGTTTCTAGTAAATAGATAAAAATGATGAACAATTTTTATAGTGATTTATTATTTCTTGATAACATACTTCAATGATGTATAGTAAGATTATTTAATGCATCCAATTTGCAGTTTTTCTTTTGATTGGCTATTGAAATGTACTTAATGCTGGATAAATTTTAATTACAATGTATTCTAATAGAATGACTACTTTCCTCAGTATACAGAACTATTATGATACTAAATACATTCAATTATCAACTATAAATTTCTGCAAGAAATTTACTGCCTATAAAAAATGAAAAGTGGTCAGTACCTAAAAATTTGTAAATTGCTGTTTTGAAATTCAGACAGAATTTTCCAGAACAAACTATTTAAAGAAAAAGGAGGAGAAAGGAATTTTTGAAACTATGACTATATGATCATAAAACCTATTCACTGTTTATTAGAGGTGATCGGATAATCTCAAGGATAACCATAAAATCATCCAGCTTAATCTTTTTACTGCATATTATGGGTCTTGTCACTCTTGCACATACAAATCCATATTATATCTTGTTAAATGATAAACTATTCACATTATATTTAGTAAAAATAAGATAAGTACTGTCAAGATCACAGTCCAAATTATAAGCAGTTTACTTTCTGGAGTGCCTAAGTATAAACTCACTGATTATTTAGATAAATTTCTAATCAAATTGTTTTTTTTCTTGTGGTATATGTGCACTGTATTATCTATTTCTATATACAGAACCAAGAAACTATTCATCACAAATTGTTTGAATAATTAAATTTTCTATATTGCTTCCGGTTAATCAAAAGCTTTAACCAGGATTGTTATAAAATAATCAGTTATTCAAGTTTGTGTTAATTGTGTCAAATATTGAAAGTAGGACTTTATATATAACCTCTGTTTTGGATGTTTTGCTGATACTTGATGGCCTGGAGAGTATGTCATCACTACCTATTTCTTAGAGAGAGCAAAAGGAAATGAAAAAGGACATGTCTTTCTCAGATGAATAAACCAAGCCCGAATCAAACTACTCATTTATAATCCAATATTTGCCCTTTCTATAGCACTCCAGGTCCAGTAAACATCAGTCAAACAAAACTTATCTCTAGTGTGAAAAGTTTTTGGACTCATTGACAGTAAACAATCCTAAGTTTGCTCTTTCTTTTTTCTCCTTCACAAAAATTTATTTGTGTTTTCACAAAAATTTCAAAAGAATTCTTTTTGTATTTGCAAATTTGGGTCACACCTAACAGTACTTCAAAGTTGCTTATAACAAAGCCACAAAACCAGAGGTTGAACCCAGGTCCTTTGTATCCAAAGAATGCACTCCAGCTCGTATAGCTCTCTTTCTAGCCTTCCCATAAATATGTCAAAACAAAGACTATTTAACTGTAACAGGGCCTGTACCTGATTTTCTATTCTTTTTATACAAATTTTAATTTTTTTGTTTGTTTTTGTTTTTGGGCCACACTCAGAGATGCTCAGGGGTTACTCCTGGCTATGTGCTCAGAAATCGCTCCTGGCTTGGGGGACCAATCATATGTTACAATAGGGGATCAAATTCCTGTCCATCCTAGGCTAACACATGCAAGACAGCCTTATGCCTTGCACCACAGCTCCGCCCCCTAAATTTTAATTTTTATTCCAATAGAACGTTTTTGTTTGTTTGTGCTTTGGGCCACACCTGGTGACACTCAGGGATTACTCCTAGCTATGAAATCACAAATAACTTCTGGCTGGGGGACCATATGGGACACTAGGGATCAAACCGCAGTCCATTGTAGGCTATCACTGGCAAGGCAGTTGCCTTACCAGTCCACACCACCACTCAACCCCGAAACCACATTATTTTAATTACTTCTGCTTTGTAGTACACTTTGAAGTTTGGAAAATGCCTCCCATCATCTTTTTCCAGATATTTACTTTGGTTATGGGGAAGTTTATTTTTAAATATGTATTTTGGGACTGTTTGGCCTACTTTTTTTTTTTTTAATTTGGGTGTTCTTATAGTGAATGTACTGCATCTGTATAATGGTTTGAATGTATTGCCATTTTGATGAAGTTAATCTTACCAATCATAACAGAAAACTTGGTTCTATTTTCTATTTTCTGTTTAGAGACATAAGAAATATGGACTCACACCTCTTTCTAACAGCATGCATAGAAGTCAAATAAAAAATGATTAAAGACCTTTTTTATTAGACTAAAATCGATTAGGTTAACAGATGAAAATATTGACATGACATTGAATCTAGAGGCATCTTTGAAGATAAAACACTACTGACCAAGCAAGTGGAAGCAATTATAAACATACTAGTACTACAGTAAATTAAGGATCTTTGACATTTTAAAAGGAACGATGAACAGTATACAAAGACAGTCCACAGACTGAGAAAACTATTTTTACAACTAATCAGAAAAAGGGTTAATATTTTAAATATATAAAGCACTAGTAAAAGAAAAGAAAAGAAACCTGTCAACTATAAAAACATTGGAAGAAATAAATCCAGAAATTTCCTCAAGGAAGAAATGCATCACGCCAAAAGACATATGCTCTCTCTCCCTAGTCATCATGAAAATACAAATCGAAATAAAGAGCTAGCACCTAAGACTAAAGATACTGGTACTCATCAAAAATAATAACAATCAATGTTAGTGAGGATATGGGGAAAAGAGGACTCTCGTTTACTATTGATAATATTGACTGCTCCAACCTTTTTAAAGTTAATATGACCATTCCTCAAAATATTAGCAATTTATTTTACATACTATTCAGATGCCACTCCTCAGAATACATCTCAAGAGTCAAAATACACAATTAAGGAAAGACAACACAACTGTATGTACATTGAAGCACTATTTCCAATAGTAAAAATCTGGAAGAAAATCAAGTTCCCAAGAAAAGAGGATTGAATAATAAATCTGTGGTGAACATGTATATTTGAATATTACTCAATAAACTGAATAGTATTCATGTATAGCAATATAAATAGCCATTCAATTTACTCTTTTATCGGTGCATGTGGAAAGTTCCTGGTTGACTGAAGTTAGCCAGGAGAGGGTTACACACGGAAAGATTTCACTTTCTTATGGGATATGAAGAAACTTTAACAGAAAACAACAAAGGCCCCAAAACAATCTAAATAAAGAACTATTCTTCATTAGGAAGAGTTTCACTCGGTTAGGGTTTGGAGTGGGTCAGTTAAGAAATAAAACACTATGAAAATGGTGGAATGGAAAAGTACCAGCTATAGAGGTAGGCTGGGGAACATGGCAAGGATCTGGAAGGAATCTGGGGATGTAGGTCAATGGAAACAGACACTGCTGAAAGTATTTGTGTTGGAACATTATCTGCCTGAAACTTACTAATGAGTAATTTTGTTAACTGTATAAAAAAATTCAAAAGAATGTTTTAGTGCATGCTTTCCCCTCACCCACAGATTAAAAATTTGTTGCTTTGTCTGATGATTCCTTACTAAAATTCATGAGTATAAGCATTATTCTTCAAAGACTGGTTCTTAATTACTCTGTGGCTATACAAGCACTGTCATATTTATATTTATAGTCTTAAATCAGGAGAACAGCAAGCATTAAATACCATGAGGCATCGTGCTGGCAACCACATTGAGAGTAACTAAATCTTGTTCAACTAAAAGCTTTTGTTGAGCAAGAGTCTGAAAATGACAAAATTTTCTATCATTATACATATTTCATAGACAACAGCCTTTGATACAAAGAGAGAACTCATAAAATGAACATAAGACAGATGTTATCTGTTCTGCTATTCCAGGACATATGAACATATAAATTTTGCAAATGAAGAGAAGCAGAATACACTGCTCCACCATGTGCCAATAGTTGATTATTTTATGGTAGGGATAATCAAGACCAAAAGCTCAGGAAAAATTTAGGAACCTCTTTGTTATCTAAAAATATTTATATGGTTATCAGAAGAAGCCCTATAGACAGATATAATATTCATGTTTTATCGGAAGGGCATTGCATGTCAGGGCCAATGTCTTACACCAATGTCTTATACTTCTCATTTGTCTGTGAACTTTCTTCCTGTCCTTTAAGACTCAGAGGCCTAACTCTTATCCTGGCTCAAGATGGCAGGATACTTTCCTGTCTTTGCATGTTATGGCTATGTGCAGCTACTTTACATAAGTAATCATATTTGTTTTCTTTCGTTACTGTGATTTAAGTCAATATAATTATTAAGTAAGCCAAAGAAACTAGAAAATAATATTTCTCCTCCAATCTCCTGCCAATAACCCAGCTACACACAAACAGCACACGCACATGCACACACAACAACACTTTTCAGAATCATGCACTCATGTAATTGAAAACGGAGAGTAAGATAATTCTATTTGTTGGCAGCCTAACTAAGCAAGTATAAACCTAAGCTACATGGAATTTCTGTAACAACTTCAAATAGAAACCTACAGATAACCAAACAACAGTTATCTGTTTCTTAAATGCAGAAAGTGCTCAAGCTCCATAGTCAATCAAAACGTCCCTTTGTTCTCTCCACATAAATTCTATAAAACTCTTTTTTTAGCTTCTGTAGGCTGAGTCATTTAACAACTTTTGGTTTCACAATCCTACCTTAAGTCTGTGCAAAATATGAATTTTTTGAAAGGGCAACTCCAAGCAATGCTTAGCCTGGTGCAAGTTGGACAGTGAGTTGCTCATGGACCAGGTATTCAAGAGCTGGAATATACAGAACTGCAGGTTAGAAGGGACATTGTGTTACCTGGCATACATATAGTGTTGTACATGTGTCATATGTGTGTGCCTTATCAGTCAGATAGCTATGGGGGCACCTACACATATCTAAATATGAGGCCTCCTATTTTATTCCCAGAATTGCTGGGTGTAGCACTGAATGCTCTCAACACTACTAGGCCCAGTTTTAGAACTGTCTAGTACAATTGAACAGCACAAGCCCCTGATTCCCTGACTATTTATGAGAAATTGCAACTCTACAATTTTTGTATTAGTTCATCTTTTATTGTATCTATGACAATAATATTCATTTATTGAAAAGGCAAAAATAGTGTATGAATGTTGGATTATTTTACAGTTTGTATACTGTAATACTTTATGCAAAACTAATTACAGGTTTGGTTATTTTGTAGTGCACTTTCTACAATTATAAATCTTACAATTTACACTAAGCTCAAAAAATGGCTCAAAGGGCTAGAGTACATGCATTGCATGCAGTCACACAGGTGAAACCTACTATGCCATAAATACCCGAAAAACACTAGTAATAATGCTGCCAACAATTATTTTTCACAATTTTAATGTTTCATGACTTTCCTTCCTTCCTTCCTTCCTTCCTTCCTTCCTTCCTTCCTTCCTTCCTTCCTTCCTTCCTTCCTTCCTTC
>PVKC010030197.1:0-15102 GCA_004027635.1 Crocidura indochinensis | reverse complement strand
TTATAATAGAAAAAGTTATCAATCTGATTCATTATACTTGTTATTGTTAAGATTTAGTCTTCTTAACAGTATAAGAATACTTTCATTAATCAAAGTTATGTTTGACCTACATAAACATAAAATATTTTAGGAATATCTAGCTCCAGAAAATATTAGGATGAATCATATTTATTTATGTGTGTACATAATTGCACACATATATTAAGTGTACCTTTCTTTTTTTTTTTTTTTAGTTTTTGGGCCACACCCGGTGATGCTCAGGGTTTACTTCTGGGTATGCGCTCAGAAGTCGCTCCTGGCTTGGGGGACCATATGGGGAACCGGGGGATCGAATTGCGGTCCATCCTAGGCAAGCGCAGGCAAGGCAGGCACCTTACCTCCAGCACCACCGCCCGGCCCCCCAAGTGTACCTTTCTGTTTTCTTTTTTTCTTAATAGCAGTCCAGCTCTTTGTAAATCTAATATATATACATATATTAGATATATACATATATTAGATATATACATATATTTATTTATTTTTGGTTTTTCGACCACACTCATTTGATGCTCAGGGGTTACTCCTGGCTAAGTGCTCAGAAATTGCCCCTGGCTTGGGGGGATCATATGGGTCGCTGGAGGATAGAACCGTGGTCCTTCCTTGGCTAGCGTTTGCAAGGCAGACATCTTACCTCTAGCACCATTTCGCTAGCCCAGCCCCGTAAATCTAATATATTAAGCTAAGTTTACTTTATATATAATTTGAGTACTCCAAATTGGATAGAGGTCTGATGTGTCTTGATTGTTTTTAACTGCATGGACTTGTATGCACTAAGGCTAGAGGTTAAATATCTGGCCTGGAAGATTTTCTTAAAAGATAGCAACAGATTATCCTGTTGCTGATCAAGAATATCAAAGCATCTGGAAAATGTTAAGGGGAAATAAAAGCCATTGCCTCAGGTTGTCAGCACTGTGTATTTGCATTTTGATTCTTGGTTGTTGCAACCGCTCCTTATTCCTGGACACTAGAAAAAGTAGACTTTCTTTGTCTTGGTGCCTAGTTACAAATGGTGTGACTTTTCAGTACAAGAACCCATAATTATTTGATTCTCACAGCTTCCTAATTTCAATTCGTTGGAAAGAAAATTTAATGAACTCTTTAAAACAGGAAACAAATATATAATTACATCAGTTATGATCTATTGATAGTATTTAATTAAGATATGTGGGAAGACATAAATTGCTCAGAGAATAAATTTATATATTTTTATAAATGCTTATTTTTATAATAAAAGCTATGGTCTTGAGCCAAGAATTTTTCTACAATTTTTAATAGTTTAAAATATAAAATCTATGAATATTATAATATCTTTGTCTAATAAAATTTTCTTTTTTATGTAAGTGACACTGATAATTTTGTTTCTTTTGCAAATTAAGTTCACTATGTGTTTAATAAAAATTATTTAAAAATCCATTTATGGAAGTTCTTCATCCTTTCAGACATAAGAAGTGCATATTTTATGCATTATCAGTAGCCCTTTCTTATCTCCTCTTTGAAGTGATCAAAAGAATATTTATATCTTGGATAATAGAGAAAATTATAGGCTACTATTTAATCAACTATATTTTTGCCCATTCCTTGAATTAATTTATACTTGCATGAACAATATACTTATACTGTTAGGCCATAAAATAAGTTTATTTTAATATGATTCAAAATTGACTAGTGTGAGAAAAGAAAAACTAAATAATGTTGAGACAAATTAATTTTATTTATCTGATCTTCTTAAACCAGGCATAGTTATAATTAATATAATATAATGTAATTAATATAAGTGCTTTGTATAATCCTAGGTCAATTACAGAATTCTGCTCAAATTACACTGACTATTCAAAATTTGATCTGAAAGAAAGTGATCTATTTTTCCCATCTGTAAATTCCTGTACCTTATAGAGATCGTTTGAATCCTCAGATATCTAAAACCATAATGATATACACATAAAATACATAATACTGTTTAAAAGAAAAAGGATACTTTTGATAGGAGCAATACACAAAAGTAGAAGGGAAAGAAGAGCGATGTAATTCTCTTAAATATTTGTGTGGTCAGAAGGACTTCAAAAAGATAACTGGTAGGAAAGATATCAGAATCTCCTTCTTTATTTTCAACTTACTGATTAACTGTGGAATTTAAAACCCTGAAAAAGGGACCAGACAATTGCAGGAACAATCTCCACAGTGCAAGACATCTGAAGTCCTTTGAAAAAGGTAGGAAAAACTAAGATAAAAATCACTCTGTGACTGAGCAGAAAGTTTCCTGGCACCACAAAAAAAGACCTTGGGTATGGTAATGAGCATGTACAGAGAAAGTAGTTGTTCCCATAACAGTATGCTTCAAGGGCAGAGAAACCCCGAATCTCTTAGGCCAAGGGAATTCCTTGTCTTACTTCCCTGATACTTACTATGCCTATGCAAAAAAAAAAGAAAGAAATAAAAGAAAAAATGGGGTGCACAAAACCTTCCTTGACACACCAGGACTCCTTTTTTCTCTTTTTTTCATTTTTACTTCTTTTTTCTTCATTTCTTTCTTTCTTTTCCTTCTTTTTCACTCTTGTGCTTATTATTTTGTCATGCTTTTGCTGCTGGGTTCTTTTTGTTTTGTTTTGTTTTTAGTAGCTTCTATCGTTTTATTCTTTGTCTTCTTCCAGCAGAACCACACAACGTGAAACATCTTGTTCTGCCTCATGAATTGAGGGAAAAAATAATAATGAACGGTACCAGGACCAAATAGCCTTATGAACATTGAGTGGAATTAAAAAATGATCAGACTTAAACAAAAAACCTAAAGTCAACGACAGAATGGATACTCTATCTACAACAAGAAATACACAGAGTAGAACAGTTTCACTAACACTAGGGGGATAAAGGGGAGATATAGGACACATGCTGAGAAAAGGAGTGGAAGGAAGACAACACTGGTGGTGGGAATGGCCCTGATTCATTGTCACTATGTACCTTAAATACTATTGTGAAAGATTCGTTATTCACTCTTTGGTCATAATAAAAATTATTATTTAAAAAAAATCAGGGCCGGAGAGATAGCATGGAGGTTTGCCTTTCATGCAGAAGGATGGTGGTTTGAATCCTGGCATCTCAAATGGTCCCCCGAGCCTGCCAGAAAATTTCTGAGCATGGAGCCAGGAGTGCCAAGTGTGACCCAAAAACAAAAACAAACAAAAAAAATTCACTGTGTGATTAAAGAACTACATGTTTTGCAAGAGGGAGGGAATCAGCTAATTCAGAGCTATGCCTTTTTTTATTTGGTTTTTGGGTCACACCCAGCAGCACTTGGGTTACTCCTGGCTCTACGCTCAGAAATTGCTCCTGGCAGGCTCAGGGGTCCATGTGAGATGCCAGGATTCGAACCACCATCCTTCTGCATGCAAAGCAAGTGCTCTACCTGTATGCTATCTCTCCAGCACTGGAGCTATGCATTTTTAAATATATATTTCAAAATAATTTATCTTATCACAATGGTTAAAAACATGTTTGTAATTGGATTTCAGCTATAAAATGCACAGTGCAACTTCACTAGTGCAACTTTCCCACCATTATTGTATCCCTGTTTTCTGCCTCTCTACCCCTGCCTGTCATTGTATTTCTCTCTATATCATTGGCATGATAAGATGTTAGTGTAGTTATTTCTCTGCAAAAAAAAAAAAAAAAAGCAGTATTCACTACTTTTTGTGATAAACTTCTTATCCTGGGATGGTCCTTCTAGCCCTCATCTCTATTGTCTCTGGGTGTTATTATACTGTATTTATTATATACTTTCATATTTCTTAAATCACACATATGGGTAAGACATTCTGTGCTTATCTCTCCCTCTAATTTATTTCATTCAAGGTAATCCAAATCTATCCATGTACAAGCAAATTTTCTGATTTCATTTCTTGTAACAGCTGCATAAGATTCCATTGAATAGATGTACCACAATTTCTTTATCCACTCATCTTTCGTTTTCAATTGAATATTTTCCATATTCTGGCTATTGTAAATAGTGCTGCTATGAATGTAGGAATGCAGAGGGCATGATTGCATTTTATTTTTGTATTCCTAGGATAAATCTCTAGGAATGTTATTGCAGGATCATATGGGAGCTCAATGTCTAGTTTTTTAAGGAGTATCCATATTGTTTTTCAAAAAGGCTGAACTAAATAATATTACTACCAGAAGCGAAAGAGTTGCTTTCTCCATACATCCAAGGAAGCAGTGATTGTTCTTTTCTTTATGATGTGTGCCAGTCTCAATGGTGTGAGATTATATCTCATTGGTGTATATAAGAAAACTATAAAACATTGTTTTAAGAAATAAAAGAGGACACAGGAAATGGAAACAAATACTCCCAGCATCCTATATGATCCTGTGAGCCTACCAGAAGCAATTTCTGAGTGCAGATCCAGGAGAAATCCATGACAGTTATTGCCACCAGGTGAGGCTCCAAAACAACAAAAAATAGTAATATTCCTCAAAACATTGTACAAAGTTAATGTGATCCTTCTGAGAATACCTATGACATTTATCAAAGAAGTAGATCAAACACTTCTAAAATTCATTTGAAACAATAAAAAAAGCTTCAAACATTAAATTGTACAACAAAGCAATAATTATTAAAACAACATAGTACAGGAATAAAGACAGACCCTCAGACCAATGGAACAGACTTCAATATTCAGAGAATCTGGCTGTCAGACTTACAATCAATTAATCTTTGATAAAGAGGAAAGGAATGCAAAATGGAACAAGGATAGCCCCTTCAACAAGTGGTGTTTGGGCAACTGATCAGTCACATGCAAAAGAAGCAAACTCAATCCTCTATCTAACACCATGCTCAAAGGTCAAATCAAAATGTAAATTAAAGACCTTGATATTAGACCTGAAACTATAAGGTATATAGAAGAACATATAGGCAAAACACTCCATGACATTAAAACTAAAGGCATCTTCAAATGGAAAACACTACTGTCCAAACAAATGGAAGCAGAAATATACTACTGGGATTGCATTAAACTGAGAAGCTTCTTCAATTCAAATAGAACAGTAACGAGGGTAAAAAGATCACCTACAGAAAGGGAGAAACTATTCACACAATGCTCATCAAAAAAGGAGCTAATTATCTAACATATACAAGGTACTGACAGAACTTAGCAAGAGAAGCTGGAGTGATAGAAAAGAGGTAGGACATTTGCTTGCACACGAATGACTGAGTTGGACCAATGGACCTGGATTCAATCCCTGGCATCCCATATGGCATCCGAGTCTTCCAGGAGCGACTTATGAGTGTTGAGCCAGCAGTAACTTAAACGCCGTCAGGTAGGCTTAAAAAACAAACAAACTCAACAAGAAAAAAAACTAACTCCATCAAAAAATGGGGAGATAAAGTAAACAACATTTCCTCAAAGAAGAAATATAGATAGCCAGATTGCACATGAAGAAAATGCTCCCCATAACTAATCATCTGAAAGAGCAATGCTTTTGATATTGACAAGCTCCTGGAGCCCAAACTCATCTAGGGACAAGATTCTTGCTGTGGAGTTTATCAATGGCAGGTATATCTGATTACAAAAACGGGAGAGCTCCAGAAATCTAAGGAACCTCAAGGAGCAGACTTGTATGCAGAGATCCAGATTAGTAGACACCACCAAATAGCCTGAAAAGAGAGAAGGAACTAGGTTAAAGGAAGAATTAACCCAGTTCCTTTTCTCTAGGGATGCCTAAGGATAAAGAATAGTTCCTGCAGTTTACCAGAATGGTCCTTGTTTAGGATTGGTATTGACAACTTGAACCTAATACCCCAGAG
Source organism: Crocidura indochinensis (assembly GCA_004027635.1). Lineage (NCBI taxonomy): Eukaryota > Metazoa > Chordata > Mammalia > Eulipotyphla > Soricidae > Crocidura > Crocidura indochinensis. The sequence goes on along the minus strand of PVKC010030197.1, from coordinate 9,263 downwards.
TTCAAGTTCTTTGAGATGGGGCTCTCTTGTCACAGATAGTTCTGCAACTGACCTGGTATCAGGTAAGGCACCTTATACCCATGCCTGGTTTAGGAAGATCACTCTGGAAATTAATTGTGTAGGCAGTAAAATAGTAAAATTGATCTAAATAATTTAGGAGGTAATAGAGGCAAAGAAAATTAGAGAGAAAGGTGACAAGTTCTTACAATTTATTATGTGACTAGAATTGATAGAACTTGGAACATTTGAATATGTTTTGTAAGAAAAAGAAGGAAATCACTATTTCAGTGACAGTGTTAATGTATGGTATAGAAAAAAATAAAGGAAAACATACAGGTTTGAGAATATAATGCCAAGTTAGCTATTGCCAATTCTCTAATGTTTTTATGTGCATGAAGTGTAACTTTCAGCTATAACTTTCCTATTTATGATGTGTTTTATGAAGAATTCTTTAAAGTTTAAATAGTCATTAAAAAGGCTATTTTCTAAAAGTACAACCATATATAATATAAATTGGTGAATTTAAATAAGCCCATGTGCTATCTTATAAATCCATTTATTAATGCATCAAAATGTACTGAAATGAAAAAATACATATTTATTTTTGTAAGTTAGGAAAATAATTAAAATAATCCTTGTTCTTTAATAGAGTTGAGATGTCAAAACTAAAATTAAGAAAATAGAGAATATTATGTGGTTCTAAACATTTGTGATACCCAAGAATGCTTAGTTCAATAAGTACATTAAAAGAAATATATATGGGGTTAGCTTTAAAAAAGTATTGTTTCTTATCAAATTCTGACAAATTGTAGAATATGGATATGTAGATGTAAGTATGATGGACAGTGTCAAGTGTGTGTGTGTTTCCTCTGCAACAAAGTCCCTATATCTCTGCCAATTCTTGTACCTCAAGATTCATGTTATATTTTAATATATTTTTAAGTTTCATTTTATGTTATTTTTGCAAATTTTATTTTATTTTTATATATTTTATAAATTTTACATATATACTATATATATATTTTTTTTTTTTGGTTTTTGGGCCACACCCAGTGACGCTCAGGGGTTACTCCTGGCTATGCGCTCAGAAGTCGCTCCTGGCTTGGGGGACCATATGGGAACCGGGGTATCAAACCGCGGTCTGTCCTAGGCTAGCGCAGGCAAGGCAGGCACCTTACCACCAGCGCCACCGCCCAGCCCCCAGTATATATTATATTTTTATTTTGAACATGATGTATTGAATTAGGAACTTAAAATTCTTCAGGTACGAAATTGACAAGAGCATACCTGAATTTCTGAGATATCTGATGAGGCAACTATCTATCTTCTATAATGTAGTCTATAGAAATGCAAATTTATTCTAGTAAAATACATTATCTTATCCATAGAAATTTAAAGAAGCATTGTATAGGACTATACAGCAATGTTGGGGGCAAATACAGAAATGACAGCAAACTTATCTAATTCTCAAAAAAAAAATCTATTGAATTGTGGCTTGTTTTAGTTTTATTTTTGTTTTTGTTTTGTTTAGTTTTGGGCCACACCCGTTGATGCTCAGGGATTACTCCTGGCTATGCGCTCAGAAATCGCTCCTGGATTGGGGGGACCATATGCAATGCCAGGGGATCAAACTGCCATCCTAGTGCTTGCAAGGCAGATGCCTTACCTCTAGCACCATTGCTCTGGCCCCTCTTGTGTTAGTTTTCAACTCCTTTTTAAAATGTCTGATGCTTTCCACAATGCACATATGCTGTAATAGGCACAAAAAAGTAGAACTTTAGCAAAAGGGTCTGTAAACCATTCCACATAAACAGTGACTTAAGTTCACACATGCATAGGAATAAATTACTTTTGGAAAAACATGGAAGATTTTCTCAATATCCTAAATGATATCAGCGTCTTGAGAACAGAATGCCAAAAATCTTGTAGAATTAATACTTTAATACTGACACTGATCAGGTTTGCTTTGTCAGTGTATTTTTTGGCTCTCTCTAAGTACTTGGCTAAGTCCAAGATGGCATAGTAGCAAAAAAATATGGTCTTCTACAAAGGATCTTGCAGTAAGTTAACTTTTGCTTTCATCCTCTTCATATCAAGTATACATCTTTTAAATGTTCTGTTTTCTTCATTGCTTGATAGCCGGTAGTAATAAAGCATTAATGATATCATCATCAAGAATTTTAACATACATTTTGATCTAATATTAATTTGTGTGTCATTAGCTGCTAACGTTCTGTTGGTATCTTAATAGGAAATGACTTAACTAAACTAACAAGGTCAATGGTAATTTATTTCCTTAGGTTTCAGAACACCATAACCACAAAAAATTTTTTCTTTTTCAGATTAAAATACTGCATTTTAAACATTTATTAACTGTATCTGCCTATCTCTCCTTTTTCAACCTGGTTTGAGATACACATAGAAGCTGCGCACAAATTCATACACACACTGAAAAAGCTGCTTAGAAAAGAGCTCCTCCTATCACAATTCCAGTGAACTGCTGGAGAGTTCAGCAGGCTTAATGACAAATCATGCAGTGTTTTGGTTTATTCTTCAATGCAATTTCCCCAAAACATTTTTGACAACCATTTAATTTGCAGTGGGATATTTATGTACTAACCCACATTTCAGACACTTTATTCTTGAAAATGAAGCGGCAACAATAGACACAATTGTATGATTTCAGTGAATAACAAAAATTTACAACAATTGTTGCCATATTAGGATATAGCTTTACTGTTTTTTGAAACACATAGGACTCTAAGAGAAAAAATGCCTCTTAAAATGACATGCAAGATATAAAATTGAGATAAACAACACAAGAGAGTCAGTAACCAATTGTACATGATGTTTTTGGTGAGCCTATTATATTTGCTTCGAAGAGTTCCTTGCTTTTGAAGGCTAAGCTATGACAATAAAATAAATCTCCCTGATAATTTGTCTTGACTCCTCCTATTCTGAAAACATTGAAATTAGATTTAGTTGAATTATGTAAATTAGGAAAGAATAGAATTTATCTTTGTGACTTAATGCTAAAGCTTCTCGCTTCACATTCTGTGACACTGTCAGATCACCCACTTATCCTTTAGAAAGACTCTCATTGAAAGTGATTGAAAGCAAACTGGATGTTTATTTTTCAGAGACAAGATTGTTGACAGAGGCTATAACTTCATATTATTCCCATTCAGCTATCCACCAATTTCATCTTTCCCATTGCCTTTAAATGTCCTTTAAAACCAAGACACTGCATCTCTGTGCTAGTAAATCTATCAACAGATATTTTCCAATCATGTACCATATATAAGCCAGGCTGTTAGATATAAGGAAGGTTTCAAATAACTATAAATCATCAAGAATATTTCAATTGACTCACAACGAAGATATGTGAGATGTGATAGCTATGTAAAAAAGGAACAAAATGTCTAATTGCAAAACAGTGTGGCAAGAAACATCTCAGATGAATGATAAAGTCAGATTGCCATATGGTTTAAGTGGTCTAGAATTAAGGAGAAGAGAAACATTAATCTGTTCTTCGGTTTGTAAATTGTTCCTAAATATAAGAACAAAATTAGGAACTGGAGAGATAACACAGGTGGTAAAGCATTTGTTTCGCATGGGATCACTGTGGTTGCAACTATGATTTGACTGTTGCTTGATTCGGGACCACATAGGGTTTGCTGAGCACTGCCAGGAGTCACCTCTGAGTAAAACCTGGAAGTGGCCCAATTTTTTTTTGGTTTTTTTTTTGTTTTTGGGTCACACCCGGCAGTGCTCAGGGGTTACTCCTGGCTCCATGCTCAGAAATTGCTCCTGGCAGGCACAGGGGACCATATGGGGCACCGGGATTCGAACCGATGACCTTTTGCATGAAAGGCAAACGCCTTACCTCCATGCTATCTCCCGGGCCCAATGGCCCAATTTTTTAAAACAAAAATAAAATGAATCAAGTTATCATGAGACTTTAAGGAGGCAGGATTTAGAATAAAGAGGAGCAAGAATGGACGTTTGAAAGTAGAGATGATGGCATTGATAAAAAGAACTGTGAAATTTTTTCTTTTTGCCACAATGGAGCATTTTATAGAAAAGAAATTGCTTTGGTAAAATTGATACTATTACATTTTCTAATTCAGAAGGCCATTATAAAAGAGTATAATATCGGGCCCGGGAGATAGCATGGAGGTAAGGCGTTTGCCTTTCATGCAAAAGGTTATCGGTTCGAATCCCGGTGTCCCATATGATCCCCCGTGCCTGACAGGAGCAATTTCTGAGCATGGAGCCAGGAGTAACTCCTGAGCACTGCCGGGTGTGACCCAAAAACCAAAAAAAAAAAAAAAAAAGAGTATAATATCAGTTATTTTTAAAATGCCTTATGTTGTTTAAAAGTGATTTTTTTCTTTTGGTTTTTGGGCCACACCCAGTGACGCTCAGGGGTTACTTCTGGCTATACGCTCAGAAGTCACTCCTGACAGGCACGGGGGACCATATGGGAACCGGGGGATCGAACCGTGGTCCGTCCTTAGGCTAGTGCAGCCAAGGCAGCAGGCACCTTACCTCCTGTGCCACCTCCCGGCTCCCTAAAAGTGATTTTTTTTTATTGCTTCTCTTTCAGGGAACGCACATGATCTTAAATTTAACTTAAATTTTATTAGAATTCTTTTACATATATATTCATATATTATTTCTTTTACAAAATTGTCAGGTCACCAAGGGCCTGACAATGACTAAAATAACTTTTCACTCCATGACATTGAAACTAAAGGCATCTTCAAGGAAGAAACTGCACTCTTCAAACAAGTGAAAACAGATTAACAGATGGGAATGTATTAAGCTGAGAAGCTTCTACACCTCAAAGGAAATAGTGCCCAGGATGCAAGAGCCACCCACTGAGTGGAAAAAAACTGTTCCCCCAATACCCATCAGATAAGGGGCTAATATACAAAATATACAAGGCACTGATGGAACTTTACAATGAAAAAAAAAAAACATCTAATCCCATCAAAAAGTGGGAGAAGAAATAGACAGAAACTTTGACAAAGAAGAACTACAAATGGCCAAAAGGCACATGAAAAAATGCTCCACATAACTAATCATCAGGAAGATGCAAATCAAAACAACTATGAGGTACCATCTCATGTCCAGAGATTGGCACATATCACAAAGTGCTGGCGAGGATGCGGAGAGAAAGAAACTCTTATCCACTGCTGGTGGGAATGCCATATAGTCCAACCTTTATGGAAAGTGATATGGAGATTCCTCCAAAAACTGGAAATTGAGCTCCCATACGATCCAGCTATACCACTCCTAGTAATATACCCTAGAAACACAAAAATACAATACAAAAATCCCTTCCTTACACCTATATTCATTGCAGCACTATTTACCATAGCAAACCTCCAGAAACAACCAAGATGCCCTCAACAGAATAATAGCTAAAGAAACTGTGGTACATATACACAATGGAGTATTATGCAGCCGTCAGGAGAAATGAAATCATGGCATTTTCTTATACATGGATGTACATGGAATCTATTATGCTGAGTGAAATAAGTCAGAGAGAGAAAGATGCATAATGGTCTCACTCATCTATGGGTTTTGAGAAAAATGAAAGACATTTTTTCAATAATTTTCAGAGACAAAAGAGAGGAGGGCTGGATGTTACAGCCCACCTCATGAACCTCACCACAAAGAGTGATGAGTTTAGTTAGAGAAATAACTACATTGTGAACTATACTAACAATGAGAATGTATGAGGGAAATACAAAGCCTGTCTAGAGTACAGGAGGGGGCGGTGTGGGGAGGAGGGATATGTGGGACATTGGTGATGGGAATATTGCACTGGTGATGGGGGGTGTCCTCTTACATGACTGAAACTCAACTACAATCATGTTTGTAACCAAGGTGTTTAAATAAAATATTATTTAAAAAAAAAGAATTTCACCCCTACTTTTCTGGAAAAAATAACTTGTTTTCATATAATATATTCTGATTGGGAGAACAAACAAAAATAAAGAAAATGCATGATTTGTCTCTCTTTTTTTTGCTTGTTTGTTTGTTTGTTTGTTTTTGTGCCACACCCAGCGGCACTCAGGGGTTATTCCTGGCTCTGGGCTCAGAAATAGTTCCTGGCTTGGGAGACCATATGGGATAACATGGATAGAATCTGCATCCTTCCTGGGTCAGCTGTGTGCAAGACAAACACATCCTAAAGCTGTGCTATTGCTCCCGCCCCATGACTTGCACCATGTTGTATGATAGATATCATTACATATAAAGGAAAAAATAAATCAGAGAAAGAAAATATAATATGTTAAGTACATTTTGCAATTTGCTTGTGAATCCAACAAAGCCTGGTGAAAATAGTGAATTCTGAGTGAGTCATCTGTAGGAACTGAGGAAGTCATTAATGTAGGTGACTGTAAAAGGAATGGTAAGCAGGGGGGCAGCAATGACAAAGATTAAAGCAAGAGTAATATGGATTGTAAAGTGGCAATGAAGTGAGATCAGCATAAAGTTATTGAAGTGGATGAGATGGAGGGAAAGATGATACAGTGAGTATAAAGAAGCTCATGGCTATGGATTGTAGACTTTCTTAAGTACACTGGCTTTTATCTAAGGTGAGATAAGGAGTCCCTAAATGACCTGATGCAGAGTGATGATCAGAATAGTCATTCCCCTACCCCAAAAGAGATTATAAATTTATAATTATATATTATGTATAATGATATAAATATTACTTAAAGACATAAAATCTTTAAAAAATTTAATTGAGAATTATGTACTTATTTAATGCCAATGCAGTTAACATTTTAAAATCTAACTAGCACATTTTATTGAAACCTCTGGGTTTTAACATCTATGGAGATTTCTGCTGGTAAGAGAACATAAGTATTTTCTTGTCATAACAATCCACTTCAGCTTTTATCCTATGATCTAGTAGGTTAAGAATTATGAATAAAAAGTTACAAAACTAAAGAAATTCGATAAATAAGAAACATAAGTAAATCAATTAGTTTGTATAGACAATAGCTAAGAGTCAGTGTACTTCTCATTTAACAGTTATCATCATTCATTTTTATTGTTTGCAATAGACCAGATACAGAGTCAAGAATAGTATATAGGTTCTCTTAATAATCACAATCATTTTAAGAGATAGCATTTAACTCATTTTTAAAATTTTTGTGGTTAAAGTTAATTACAAATCTTTCACAGTAACATTTAAGACATATAGTGAAAATGAATGGAGGGGTATTCTCACCACAATTGTTGTCCTCCCTCCACCTCTGTTCCCAGCATGCATTCCATATCTCCCTCCTTTACCCCCTTAATGCTACGTGTATTTGTTCCCCACTGTACAGCTTGTTGTAGATTGGGTATTGATTCTGCTGTAGTTGACTTTGGGTTTGGTGTTCAAGTCTGATCATTTTTTATTTCCACTAAATGTTCATACAACTGTCTGGTCCTGGTACCATTCATTTTCCTCCCTCAAATAATGAGGCTGAACAAGATGAACCCAGTACTGTGGTTCGGTTGGAAATGTAAAATATAAGGAAAAAAGAGTAGACAAAAACAAAAACAAAAAGTAAAAACAGTAAAAAAACCCCAAACCAGCAACTACTTAAAGGGATTTGTGTTCCTTCTTTCTTCTTCTTCTTCTTCTTCTTCTTCTTCTTCTTCTTCTTCTTCTTCTTCTTCTTCTTCTTCTTCTTCTTCTTCTTCTTCTTCTTCTTCTTCTTACTTCTTCTTACTTCTTCCTCTTCCTTCTCCTTCTTTTTCTCTTCTTCTCTTCTTTTCTTCTTCTCCTCCTCCTCCTCTTCTTCTTCTCCTCCTTCTTTCTTCATTTTTGCAAAGGCACAGAAAATATTGGAGAAATTAAAATGGGAATTCCCTTGGCCTAAGAAATACAGGGTTTCTCCGACCTTGAAGCATACTGCCATGGGAACAACTACAGGCTCCATACAGGCCTCATTTTCACATTCCAAGGTCTTTTTATGGTGCAAAATACTTTCTGCTCAGTTGTGGATGATAACATCAAGTCTCTATAGCTAGGGATCTTGGAATTTGCATAGGTCATAGAATGAAGGCTAGGAGAGAGTTTTTCTTTATGGTTCTAAAAGTTCTGTTCCATCACTGTTGTAATTAGTGGTCTTGGTTTTTGTTCAGATCCTAGGACAAAACCTAGGATAGTCTTTCAGTATGATTCCAGAGTTTCTACTAAGTTGCAGTTGTCAAAGTCAGACCAATGAAATTAAAGATCTTGGTTTTTGCATGAATCCTACTCCGAGGCCTAAGATAGAAACTTTCTCATTGGTACCTAGATAGGTTCTGCCCAGTCCATGTTTGTCATATTCAGTCTTCTGTAGTGAGAGATTTTGGTTTTTGCATAGAGCAAAGGATGAAATATCTCCTGATTGTATCATACATTTAGGTTGATGAGATAGGGCAACCCTCTCTTAGATAAAGTAGTTTCCATTCCCTCATGTCAGGTTGTCATATCAAAACTGGTGCAAGTTAGTGCCAGAGAAGTATTAGGAATTTCCCAGGGAGATGTTTGGTTTCTAATGCTGTTGTGTAGGTTCCATGTCTGGGATCTTGGGTTCTGGGTTGGACAGTTGCTGTCCAATCACATAGTTGACTCATTTTTTTCAGATGATATAACTGAAGCAAAGATAATTTATTAGTTAGACTTACATGTGGTAAAGCTAGATATTGAATGCATAACATGACTGAAGTTCTACAAAAGAAAAAGATCTAGCTATTGAATTATATTGTTATAGTGAACATAAATTTAAATAATTATAGAGTGACAAAAATATAAGTATTTTCATTAACTAGTAAAATACAAATGATCAATGCTGCTAAGATTGCTGAACTTGTTATCAGTGACCACAGAAGTGTGAAAGGAGGGAGATAAATATGCAATCATGTGACTATAGTGAAGTATATTCATTCAAAATATGTCAATACCTTTCAAATCTTGATTTATAAGGTGACCACCAGTATTACTGATTTGTGTTCCTATAAATTTTGAAATAATTGTGCCATATAGAGGAAGTGATGTGAGTTTATTTGGAGATGCCTATACTCAAGTTCATATACCTGGCCATCATAAAGCTGTGTAATACCTTACAAACATATTTCTTATACTTTAATAGTATATTTTCCTGCCTGGAACAAGAGAACATGCATGTGAGCTGTAACATTTTAGGAGATGTAATAGTTCAATGTATGCCTTCTTTGGCATTCTGATGAATAAAAGAAAAGCT
>PVKC010030196.1:0-14884 GCA_004027635.1 Crocidura indochinensis | reverse complement strand
TAGCAGCTTTTTGCACTGTGATTCCTTTTGCTGAAGGAAAAGAATTTTTGTTATGCTAGATTTAAAGGGACAGAGAGAAAAAGTGTCACAGCCTGGAAATCATGTTTCAGACGATCCACGCAGAGGTTAGCTTAGGAGACACCTTGGAGCGGGCCTTTCTGACAAGAATTTCTCTCAGGAGTTTTCCACTCCTGAGGACCGTGACAGTCAAGGACTTTTAGATCCAATGCCATGAACGACAAAGACAGAGAACCCATCACAGAATGGAAGAAACAAATGTAATGAATAACTGCAATGCAGAATCCGAGATTAGCTCTTGGGATAGAAGAAAAGGCCGCAATGTTTTCCACTATTACCCTTGATATTGCATTAAATATCATCTTGTAAATAGCATTATTTAAAGTATAATGTCTTCTTTTTTTTGACAAATGTGCCATTATACAAAAATGTTAATGTTTTAGGAAGCTGGGGGAAGGCTACCCAGGGAAATTCTTTGAGTTTCTTTATAACTTTTTTTCTATGTCTGAAATTGTTTCTCACTGAGAAGCTGAGAAAGATGGGAAGAAAGATAACCAAGGAGGAACAGTGGTCTTTCTGAGATCTTGTTCCCTCTCTGGGTCTTAGTTTTCTCATCTTTACAGCAGGGTAGAGAGTCATTTACATAAAATGAAATAGATATAAGTAGTAATGCATGGATGGATCAAGTAAAAATTCTTTCTGTTCGAAGTGGCAGCTTGTATGTCCTGAGCTATGAAAACTTCGGGAAGGTTCTAATGAAAAACATCTGTCTGAAAGAAACTTCCTCCCAGTCGCTTGATGTGACCTTGCCCAGAGAAATAATGCCAGCTTTGTGGCTACGTCTCTGTTGTCAAGGAGATGGCGCCAGATAGGCCAAAAAGCTGGTAGGGGTGACGTCACCTTTAGGCATGGCATAAAGAAAGGCCATAGTGAAGCAGAGATGGGGCAAAGGCCCTCGTCCCTGACTATGAAAACAGGAAAAGGAACTTCCCCCAAAGCTTATCCTTTGTGCAACTGGATCTATGGACAATTTCTGGCGTAACTAAAAGGTTTGGCACATAATTGAGAGGCATGGAACTCAGATCCGGATAGAGCAATGGTTTCATCGGAAATTAAGAGAATTCCTCAGGGAGCCTAGTTTTAGCATAGTGGCAGGGCATTTGTCTAACACGCAACTGACACAGGACAGCCCTGGATTTAGTTCCTGACATCCCATATGGTCTCCCGAGCCTGCCAGGAGTGATTTCTGAATGCAGAGCCAGAAGTAACCCCTGAGCATCTCCAGGTGTGGCCCCAAAACAAAACAAAAAGAAAATTCCCCCAAAGCAATACTTCTTGATAGTTACTGAAGGATCTTATTAGGTAATGCAACTTTTTGAATTTTCTGTTACCTTTCACAATTGGGGAAAACCAAAGTGGAGCAAGTGGAAGAGATCCCGGCACCTGGATGATTTGGGGAACTTTGCAAAGACACAATCCAGGGCCCAGGTTTACAGCCCTAATTTAAGATTCTCTTCACAGCCACCTTTAACAATAGCCTGACCAGAGAGATGGAACAGGGCTAAAACGCCATAGAAGTAGCCCATCCCAGTTCAATCACTAGCACTGCAGGTCGATACCAAACACTTCTGAAACACAGAGCCAGTGTGTACCCTCCAAGGCTAACAAAATCAACAATCAGAAAACAATTGCCTTAGGAGTAGGGTCTGGTGAATATATATCTGTGAAACACTGTTATCGTAGGGAGGTCTTTCCTTTAAATCATACAGTAGAGGGGCCAGAGTGATAGGGTGTTTAATTTGCACACCCTACCTGGGACCTGGGATAGATCTGGGTTTGATCCCTGGCATCCATATGTTCACCCCTTGAACCTGCCAGGAGCCATTTCTGAGCTCAGAGCCAGGAGTAACCCCCCCCACCCCACCAAAGAGCTGTTGGGTGTGACCTAAAAACCAAACCAAACCAAAACAAAACAAAAATAAACTTACAGTAGAGAAAACAAATAAGAAAGATAGACTTCCAGGAATAGAGGACTTTGGAATTTGGAGGGATCTGTCTCATATCCCAACACTGGCACTTCCGGACAGTGAGTGAGATCTGAGGAAAATCATTTGACCTCTTCTGATCTGTAAGTAAAATGGGCTTAAAAGGAGGCTTGCTCTCCCTGGGAAATGACAGAGTGCAATGCAATATTTTTGGTTCTGGCACCAGTGACACATATGAGAGAGACTTAAAATGCATGAAGTCTAGAGCTAAGAGGAAAAGTTACTCTGAGGGATGGAGCACATGCCAGGGACGAGGGAGGGCATGTTCAACCTCCAGCCCGAGGGGCTTCTAAGCACCACATCAAAAAATTTAAGCACTGGGGCCCGGGAGATAGCATGGAGGTAAGGCGTTTGCCTTTCATGCAAAAGGTCATCGGTTCCAATCCTGGTGCCCCATAAGGTCCCCCGTGCCTGCCAGGAGCAATTTCTGAGAATGGAGCCAGCAGTAACCCCTGAGCACTGCCGGGTGTGACCCAAAAACCAAAAAAAAAAAAAAAAGTTTAAGCACTAAGCCTTTGCTTGCACGACTTTAAGCAACCTGTTTCATCTATTTCCTAATTGCTTGTGTTTGTGCCTAAAGGTAATAAAGGGCTACTAGGGTGTTGCTCAATATTTGATGATATAGGTGAATTATCACCTATATGCCAAATATAGAATTTGATATGTATACATATATATCAAATATAGAATATTTGATCCTATAGGTCAGTGTTTTTCAACCTTTTTGTGCAAAGGCACATTCTTTTCATGAAAAAGAAAATCATGAGGCACACCGCCATTAGAAAATGCCAACAAAATTTAACTCTGTGTCTATACTGACTATATATAAAGTAATTCTCTTGAAAAGGAATCAAAGAAACACAAATAAATTATTTTATAATTACTTTATTGAAGTAATCTAATGATGGGTCTATTTTTGAGCCCAAGGCACATGTTAAGGATGAAATTGGAACTTTTCCCACGACACACCAGACACTATCTCACCGCACACTAGTGTGTCACAGCACAATGATTGCAAAACGCTGATGTAGGTGGAGTGGAAGTGCATGAAATCAAGGGTGCCAACTTTGCAGTAAGCATTTTCCCTTTCTCCCTCTTTGTTGTGGGGATGGGTGCAGGGGGCTGGAACCTGAGACTGTAAGGCAAGGAACAAATATTTAAATTTAAATTAAAAAATTTAAAATTTCTATTTAAATTTAAAAAATTGAAATAAAATTATTATTATTTATTATTCATCATCATCATCATCATCATCATTATTATTATTATTATTATTATTCGACCTTTGGGAGCTCCGGACTTTATTATTATTATTATTATTATTATTATTATTATTATTATTATTATTATTCGACCTTTGGGAGCTCCGGACTTAATCCTAGCCTTGCATTCAGGGATGAGTCCTGGAGGATGCCATGAGGTCCTGGGAGGAGAACCTGCACCAAGCCACATGCAAAGCAAACAAATCCCTTAGACTATGAGTCTGCTTCCAAAGTCTCAAACTTTTAAAATAACTAAAACTAGAACTAGAACCAGAACTTTTGCACTAACTAGAACCAGAAACAACTTCTCCGCTCCGGGAGAAACCAGGCGTGACCATCAGCGCAGATTCCTGCAGGAATCCCGCTGAAACTAACGGACTGGGGCCGGGCTGCGCCCTCGACAAAGATGGCGCCCGTCCCGGCTTCGTGCCGGGGAGTGCCCTTCCCGGAGACGGCGTCACGCCTGCTCTCCCCGCCGAGAACTTGCCCTTCCCCAAGATGGCGCCCGCCGCGCTCCTATTGCCCGGCTTCCGGCCCGGCCGCGGCGGCTTCAGCGGTCCCGCCCCTTCCGCCGGAAGCCGCGCGGGCAAGATGGCGGCGGCCATGGTTTGAATCCCGCCGCGCCGCCCAGGCCGATCTGAGCTGATCCGAGCCGAGGGCGCGGTGCAGTGGGCGGGGCGGGGCGGGCCGGGCGGTCCCGGGTCCGAGTCTCCCGAGAGGCCCCCGGAAGACACCCCAGGACTGGACTAGGCCGGACCGGACCGGACCCCGGGCTCCCCGCCCGCCATGGCCTCGGGCCCCAAGGACGGCTGCAGGTGGGCCGGGCCCGGGCGGGCTGGGGTGCAAGGAGCCCGGGAGGGATCGGGGACCCCTGATGGGGCGCAGGGCATTTGGGGGCCCCTGGCTCGACTCGCCCTTGCGTGGACAGCTGTGGGCTTGCTTTGGGCACAGGGACAGGGCTGAGTGTGTTCTCTGTGTGTGTCTGTGTGTGTTGTGTGTGTGTGTGTGTGTGTGTGTGTGTGTGTGTGATGCATCATTTGGGCATAGGGACAGGGGTGTTGTGTGTTGGGAGAAAGGTGGGTGGGTTTGGGGGTGGCATGGAGATACCCCAAGTGCAGATTTGACCTGTGTGTAAATTGGGCATGCTTTGGGCACAGGGACAGGGCTGTGTGTGTCTGTGTTGTGTGTGTGTGTGTGTGTGTGTGTGTGTGTGTGTGCATCCTTTGGGCATAGGTACAGTGATGTTGTGTGTTGGGGGCAAGGGTGTGGGTTTGGGGGTGGCATGGGGACTCCTCCGGGAAATGAATGAGAGACACCTCAAATGCAAATTTTACCTGTGTGTAAATTGGGCATGCTTTGGGCACAGAGACAGGGTGTATGTGTGTGTGCGTGTGTGTGTGTGTGTGTGTGCATCATTTGGGCATAGGGACAGGGTTGTTGTGTGTTGGGGGGGAAGGTGGGTGGGTTTGGGGGTGGCATGGGGACTCCTCAGGGAAATGAATGAGAGATACCCCAAATGCAGATTTTACCTGTGTGTAAATTGGCCATGCTTTGGGCACAGGGACAGTGTGTGTGTGTGTGTGTGTGTGTGTGTGTGTGTGTGTGTAAAGGGCTATAGATAAGGGGACCTCCTGGATTGTGTCATTAGTGGGGGACAGGGTATCTGTATGCTTTGGACATAGGGACAGTGTGTGTGTGTGTGTGTGTGTGTGTGTGTGTGTGTGTGTGTGCGTGCATCATTTGGGTATAGGAACAGGGGTGTTGTGTGTTGGGGGAAGGTGGGTGGGTTTGGGGTGGCATGGAGATACCCCAAGTGCAGATTTGATCTGTGTGTAAATCGGGCATGGTTTGGGCATAGGGACAGGGCTGTGTGTGTTCTGTGTGTGCGTGTGTGTGTGTGTGTTGGGGAAAGATGAGTGGGTTTGGGGGTGGGAGGGGGACTCTTCTGGGAAATGAGAGAGTCCCAAATTGCAAATTTTACTCTATTTGTGTGTATGTGTGTGTTTGTATGTGTGTGCATGATTTGGACATAGGGATAGTGCGTGCGTGTAGAGTTGCAGAAAGGGGACCTCCTGGATTGTGACATTAGTGAGGACAGGGTCTAAGTGTGTGAGGGATGGGGTATGAGTCCGTGTGTGTTTGTGTGTCTGTGTGTATAGAGCAGCAGAAAGGGGATCTCTTGGACTGTGTCATTAGTGGGGGACATGGTGTGTGTGAGTGTCTAGAACTGCAGGAAGGGTGCCTCCTGGATTGTCATTGGTAGGAGTTGGTTTCAGGATACAGACCTGGAGGGTACTGAATGGTTCATTTGGTCTGGGGGTCACTTTCATTATATGGCACGTACTAGGTCTGTCCACGACTTATTTTCATGTGAGGGGTCGGTCATCTACTGGCCATCTAGACTCAGTGGACAGCGCCTGGGTTAAGCACCATTCGCTGTGGTTGAACTGAATGGGAGTTGGAACTGGCCCTTCCACCAACTCTTGACTTTGGTCAACTGGCTCAACCCTTTTTCCCATTCATAATGACAGTAGTAGTGGCATGAGGTTGACAGCAAACATTCATTGGACATAGTCAATGCTTAAGAAAATGATTGTTTGAGCAGCCGAGAATCACCACTGTCATCCTCATCCCAATTGTCCCCATCGGTAGTAACACAGATGGGGAAACAACTGGAGGGCATCTGGCTGTCCAGCGCATCCATCTCAAGTCAGCCCACCTAGCTGGAGGGAACAGGTTTCTGTTTGTGGTGGGAAGGTGAGCCAGAGCCCCGTATGGCTAGGGCTGTGTCCTGTATGTTTGTCTCAAGCCCTACATTGGACATGATGGACAGATATGGAGAAGAGCCCTAAGAGACCTGAATGAATCCAGCTCTACTGGGGGTCAGATTGCTTCTGAGACAGAAAATCTGAACTGAAAGGGCAGCCATGTTCTTTGTTGTGCAGACTGGGGCATTTTAAGAGTTGAAATGGGCACAATTAATATTGGTGCTTGGGTGATAGGCATGTCTTGTCTTAGATATGTGTGGACAGGTGGTTTTTTTTTTTTTTTTTGTGGTTTTTGGGTCACACCCGGCAGTGCTCAGGGGTTACTCCTGGCTCCATGCTCAGAAATTGCTCCTGGCAGGCACGGGGGACCATATGGGGCACCGGGATTCGAACCGATGACCTTTTGCATGAAAGGCAAACGCCTTACCTCCATGCTCTCTCCCGGGCCCCTGGTTTTGTCTTTTGAGAACGACTTTGCATCAGGCACTGAGTCAGGCTTTCTGGAGCTTTTGGATCTATTTTCTGGATCGACTTGGATCCTGTTGTAGTTTAGTGGTCACCTTCCACTTAATTTCCCTATCACTGCCCCAGTGGATTGGGGTATGACCCTGGCGTGGACTGGCCTGGTTTCTGCCGCACCTCTAAGAGTCCTTTATCACAGCATGAAAGCTTTTTTTTCAAGCTTAAATCTGATCCTCCCTGTGTGCTGCTCTATACACATGACACTTAAGTTTTGGGGCTAGGAGGCTGTGCTCAGGACTGCTCTAGTTTTGCTGTACTGGTAGGGTTGCGGGGACCGTAGGAGGGGCTAGGGATTGGACCTGGGTGGGCTGCAAGCAAGACAAGCACTCACCCTCCTGTACTATGACTGGTCAACATATGACACTCAGAGCTGTTAGAGATAGTTCATACATACTCTCTTGAACTCATTTTTTGGGTCATACCTGACAGCACTCGGGCACCTCCTGGCTCTGCATTCAGAAATTGCTCCTGGCAGTTTCGAGGGACCATAAGCGACCCCGGGGATCGAACCCAGGTCTGCCCTGTGTTGACTGTGTGCAAGGCAAACGCCTTACCGCTGTACTATCGCCCAGGGCCCTCTCTTGAACTCTTTTTTTTTTTTTTTTTTTGGGTCACACCCGGCAGTGCTCAGGGGTTACTCCTGGCTCCATGCTCAGACATTGCTCCTGGCAGGCACGGGAGACCATATGGGGAACCGGAATTCGAACCGATGACCTTTTGCATGAAAGGCAAACGCCTTACCTCCATGCTATCTCCCGGGCCCCAAACTCTTAAGCTTCTCTTAACTCTGTGCTTCTGGCCCAGCATTTGGCCTTTGGGATTCAGATCTAGTTAGATTTCAACACCAGTTCTGCCAATTAGTCATTTCTGTGTCCTTGGACAAGACATTCATTCCACATAATCCTCATTTTTCATCATCTGTAAAATGGGAATCTTACAGGATGTAGTTCAGTCTCTGACCCGCAGTTGTAATTTGACAGATTAACCAATAATCTTCCTTTCCTCCTGTCCCAGCCTTTGTAGGACTGAGGTGCTGGTTGCTAATCTCTTACCTTCTTCAGGTTCTCCCAGGATTCACACCATCCTCAGGATACAGATCTTCAATTACTTCCTAGTTGCTTTGGAATCTGGTTTCTCTCCCTCCCTAACTGCCTCTGCCTTTTCCTCCCCCTACCCTGGGAAGGAAGTTTTTCCCCCAGCCAACACACTCTTTGTAAGGAATTACCTTGCCTGTTTTTTCTGATTGCTAGGCTCGTGCCTCACAACCAGCAATGTCCTTCCTTCTCTTCTTGGTCTTAGCAGAGTGGTTTCTTTATCAGGAGATGCCACTGCTAGCAAGTCTCCACTGACCTGCCCCCATGCCCTCCTATGCCCTCTGTCTCCATCTCTTTATAGTTACCATGTCAGATTTTACTGAGAAACACTGCTCAGTAGATAAACATACAGACAACATTATTTTCAGTACACCTAAAAATTATAATCTAGTAGCTCCATGTCATCATTTTGACTTGTAACTAATAAAGAAGCATTAATAAAACATTTTGCCTTCTTTTAAATTTTATTTATTTATTTTTTATTTGTTTGGACCTGGGGATTAGGTCCTGGGCCTCATATACTATGATGGCAAGTACTTGGTTGCTGGGCTATATCTTCAGCCCTGCATCCTTTTTTTTTTTGTTTGTTTTTGTTTTTGGGCCACACCCAGTGACACTCAGGGGTTACTCCTGGCTATGAGCTCAGAAGTCGCCCCTGGCCTGGGGGACCGTATGGGGCACGGGGGATCGAACCGCGGTTGTCCAAGGCTAGCGCGGGAAGGCAGGCACCTTACCTCCAGCGCCACTGCCCGGCCCCAGCCCTGCATCCTTTTATACATCTTACTGACTTGTTGAAATTTGGTATGTGTTTTCTTTTTCTTTTCTTTTTTTTTAAAATTTTTTTTTTTAATTGAAAGAATTGTGATCTACAGAGTTCTTCATAGTTGAATTTGAGATCTACAATGAGTCCGGGCCCTTCCCACCACTATTGCCACCTCCCTCCACCAGTGGCCCCAGAGTTCATCCTATCCCACCACCTTTTGCCCCCTTGCCTGCCAGTACAACAGGCCCCTTTGAGTTTAGATGGTCAAAATTTAGGGTCCTTGATTCTATTATCGTTGACTTTGACTTGTATATTTAGTTCTCTTCTTAATTCTTTCCCTGCCAATGCATCCGAGACTACTTGGCTTCTGGACCCCAACCTTTCTTTATTCCTTTCCTCTTAGTATGTGCTTACTTTTTATTATAGCACTTATTTTTGGGAAGGTGCTCAGGGGCTATTTTATTCTGCTAAGGAGTGACCCCTGCCAATGCTTGGAAGCTTGCGCTTGCCATGTACCTAGCAGGGTCAGTCCATGCACGGTCAGTTCCTTAACTTCCTTTTCTACTTCCTTTAGCCCCTACTTCCAGCACTTCTTTGCTTGGACTAACTGTAGTTTAAGTGTTCATTTGCTCCCATGTGCTGGTGGCTGTGGGACTGGACAGTGCAAATCGGATTTCTCATCGCCTCTTTCCCAGGTCAGTCAGTGATCTTTTGAGAGCAGGGACTGTGCTGTGTATTTTATTTTGTTCATTGCTATTTCAGTTCCTGATTTGGCCTGGCTTGTCTTCAGGCTCAATCATTGCTAAATCATTGAATAAACTGTTATCCTTTGGGGTGACAGTATTATCTTGCTTTACAGCTAAGGGTATCGAGGCTTGGGGAGGTGGAATGAACAGCCTGGAATTGCACAGAAAGCGTCTGATTGGGCCTACTGACTTCTGACCTGGTTCTCAGTACTTAGCCTGCCTTTCCACTTGTTCAAATCAATTCTATTGGGAGAACTCTGTGGAGTTGGAGGCCCTGGAGCTGCCTTACACAGTGTCAAAAGTATTCTGAGAAAAATAGCCATCCCTAGATGGTTAGAAAGTAGAAGAAAGGAACCGGAGAGGTAGCATAGAGGTAGGGCGTTTGCCTTGCATTCAGAAGGACGGTGGTTCAAATCCTGTCATCCCATATGGTCCCCCAAGCCTGCCAGGAGAGATTTCTGAGCGAAGAGTCAGGAGTGACCCCAGAGTGCTGCCAAGTGTGACCCAAAAACAAACAAACAAAAAAATGTGGAAGAAAAAAAATTCTATGTCAAAAAGAAAAATAAATTGAATTAAAAAAATGTTCCCAAAGTTGAATAAACCTAGGGCCAGAGCAATAGCACAGGGGTAGGGCATTTGCCATGCATGCAGCTGATCCAGGACGGACCCTGGTTCGATCCCAGCATCCCATATGGTCCTCCAAGTGAGGAGTGATTTCTGAGCACATAGCCGGGAGTAACCCCTGAGCTTTTCTGGGTGTGCCCCCCCCCCCCAATAAAAGTTGACTAAACCATCTCTTTCTATTTCTCTATGGCAAATCTTCTTGAATGCTCTTTTGCTTGCTTCTTTACATACTTCCATTTTCAAATCTAACCCCGAACTCTCTTTGTTTCCAGTCTTTGGTTGAACTGGGTCAGTCAGTGTCATTTTTGTAAACCTGATCACCTGTGGGTGCCCCAAAGGTTCAGAGGCTGAATTGGGAGGTTCAGGCCTGAATCCTGGCCCAAGGGACCTCACCTGGGCTGAGGCCCTGTGTTAAGTCCGGCTGGGGGATGCTGTTACAGGGACTTGGGTTTTATACTCGAGATGACAACTCTGAATCCTGCCTGCTTCAGTCAGGTACTAAGTGCATGGCTTGAGTGAATCATTTCTCTCTTCTGCTCCCTTGATGAGTGACAAAATGATTGGAGCAGGATGTCCACTTGTTAGTGCTTGGCGTAACTGTGGGAGTGCATACATTGTTGACTCTTTTGGTTGGTTGTACTGTGATATATTTGCACTATTTCCTAGCAAGATCCTCTGTATTTATGAAGTAAATTGAGGCCTTTGAAATAGTTCCCATTTGTATCAAGAAGTTCTCATTTGTATCTCAATTATTTTCTGTGGGCCTTGTTTTCCCATTGCCTTTCATCTGGTTTTTTTCCCCTCTCCTTGGAGAGGGGCTTGGATTGGATTTCAATAAATGGAAGGCAGGAGAGCTTAGCTGGGAGCTGTCATCTAGGCTTGTGGTTTTCTTGCCTGCTATATTCTCCATATCTGTGGATTACTTATTGCAGAAAATCATTAAAGAACCAGCTTCTCCTGTCCTCCCTAGATAGGGAGTATGGGATATCCCTTTCTGGAAACTCTGGTGTAACCAAACCTCAACCCAACTCCCAAAGAATGTCTCATTATATATACTCACAACCCTGGGCCCATCTCTTTGTTTTCATGCCCACCCTACCTGTGAGATTCCTAATGCCTGAGCTCAGGTTCGTTCATTGATCTAGTCCCTCTTGCTTGGCTGTTCAGTGCTGTCTTGCCTGAGTTAGGAGTAGACTGGAGAGAATGGCTGGAGGGTCATTGGGATAAGCCAGGGGAGCTATGGTAAATGGTTATATTTAAGGGGGCACACTTTTTATTTAATCCCTTTAAGACATGGTAGACTTTTAGGGGAGTCGCTGTGTAGTTTATTTTCTGAAAACGGTGGTTGCCCTTTAAACTTTGCTCTAAGTCTTTTGTATTTTCTCAGGCAAAGGATGCCTTTGTGAAAATTTTCTTTTTCTGATTTTGGGCTATACCCAGTGGTGCTCAGGGTTTCCTTCTAGCTGTGTGCTCAGTTGTCACTCTTGGCTGTGCTCAGTCGTCTATAGGTTGCCGAGGATTGAACCTGGTCAGGCCATGTGCAAAGTGTGTGCCCTGCCCACTGTACTATCTCCATGAATATTTGTAGATGGAGATTGAGGTAGGACATGGTGGAACAAACTTTCTACTGAAGGTTGGAGAGCTTAACTTGAGACTTGACCTAGGGCCAAGCATTCCTTTAAATTGGGGCTTTGGAAAGTATAAGTTCAGTGAGGTCTAGATGCATTTTGGGCTGGTTTCCCACAGCGTTTTCAGTACCCAGAACCTTGCTGAATTTTGGAATATTGAAGTTCAACTAGTATTTGCTGAGTGAATCGATATTTTTGTTTGTTTTCTGTTTTGTGGGCTGCATTTTACAGTGCTTAGAGCTTATTTCTGACTGTGCTCAGGGGTCATTTTTCATGGTGCTTGAGGGACCATGTGCAATACTAGGGATTGAACTGGGATTAGCTAAGTGCAAGGCAAGTTCCTTAACCCATCTGTTACCTGTCTGGCCTCTGAATATGAATCAGTTTTGCTGAATCTTTGTTGGAAGAAATGTTTATATATCTGTATTTAAATTTTATGTTTGGTCTGACAGTGACACTATCATCACTGAAAATCACACACACAAAGTGTCAGTTGTACACACATAATTTGGTGTCATCTGTTCATGTTAGGTATGTATGTGTGGGGTTAGAGCAATAGCACAGTGGCAGGGTGTTTGCCTTGCATACGGATGACACAGAACGGACCTGGCATTTCACATGGCTCCCCCGAGCTAGGAGCAAATTCTGAACTCGGAGCCAGGAGTAACCACAGAGAGCGCTGCTGGGTGTCGCCCAAAAACCAAAAATCAAACCAAACCAAACCAAAACCAAAAAACCCCCCAAAACAAATGTATATGTGTCTTCTTTAACACTTTAGAGTTTACCCATCTCAAATCTGTGCCGGGATGACTTTTTAGTATATTTAATAGAGTTGTGCGGCTAGCCACCACTGGATCAAATTCTAGGCTATTTTCATAATTTCAGAAAGAAACCCTGTGCCCATTATCCGTTACTTCCTGTCTTAGCCTGGGCTGATTTAGAACAGAACACTGGTGTGTCTGACTCACACAAAGAGATGAATTTGTAGTTCACAACTCTAAAGGCTGGAGGTTGAATAGCTGGAGGTTGAATAGCTCGGTGGGTTCTTCAGTGGGGAGTTGAGGGGTTTGGGCCATCCCTGACAGTGCTTAGGGCTTACACTGGGGGCCGAGGATTGAACTAATTAGGAGGTGCCTAGAAATTAGGAAGCTGCATGTAATCGTAGTGCTTAAATAAAGATATTTAAAAAAACAAAAAAACAAAAACAAAAGCCCAGAGTCACAGTTCTACAGTTCAGCCAGTTCCATTTGGAAAATCGTCTCCATTTTTTTCAATGCTAGTAGAAAATGATGGAGACGCTGTTGGCCTGATCTTGGGGGTGAAGCTCTTTAAATCTAATCGGAAGCTCCTTTTGCAACACATGTTTTGTTTGGGAATGCAATCAGTCGTTTTTCCACTAACAGATTCTGAGTTGTGGGGAGATGGCAGGAATCTTCCTCCGTCTCATGTTGCTGAGAAGGCCTAATTTTACTTCATATCTTCCACATGTGATTGCATACCACAGGGGAGCTTTCCCTTTCTTGAAGCCGCACATGGAAATTGTTGAGGAGCTCCGCTGCATCCATCAGAAAGGCGAGGTGCCATTTCTATTCTGCCTCATTGAGCTCTGGTAGTTTGGTTACTGAAAGCAGGAAAGCTATAATCTGTGGAAGTCAGTCATAGAAACGGTTCAGATCTCTCCCTCGACGCCAATGGATGTCTGTGTGGCAGAGACCATCTTCCTTGGCAACTTTTAGCTCAGACAGAAATTCTTGAAATTGTGTTTTAGCGCATTCGCTCTAATGAAGTTAGCACAAAATACCACAATTTTCATCACACAGTCCCACTTCAGAGATTTACTGCACAGTGCTTGTCAGTGGATGAGGCACTGGATGGCTGTTGGATCAGAATGGTTCGGTTTGTCCATCTCTGGGTTTCTGTGAGCAATTACTTCTTTCTTAGACCCCACCATGCCAGGAGCACCACCAGTTGCCACACTGGCTAGGTTAGCCCAGTCCAGCTGCAGACCATTCACAGTTTGGCCAACCTTTTTGTCGGCCTCTCCTGGAGTTGTTCTTCGATGCTTTGCAGCGCAGCAGACTCGTCTGTGATTTGAAATAGTCATTCGTCCACGAATAAAATTCAGAGGTCGGGGCCCGGGAGATAGCATGGAGGTAAGGCGTTTGCCTTTCATGCAAAAGGTCATCGGTTCAAATCCCGGTGCCCCATATGGTCCCCCAAGCCTGCCAGGAGCGATTTCTGAGCATGGAGCCAGGAGTAACCCCTGAGCACTGCCGGGTGTGACCCAAAAAAAAAAAATTCAGAAGTCATGCAGAATCACGAACATAGTTGCCTTTCTCTCTTTTTTTAAAATTTTTTTAAATTTTTTTATTTTTAATTATGATAACAATGATTCAAAGAAAGAGGATAAGGTAAAGTTACAGGGAAAGGACAATCACCCATATACAGAGTTCTCAGAAGAAATCCCCTTGCTGATGCCTAAATTTTGAACTTACAGTCAAAGAACATTAAGAAAGATAAAACAGAACCCATGTACAATTACTTTGTCCACAAGTCTCCAGACTGTAGTACATTATGACATTTCTTAGCAGTACACAAAGCAATCTAAAGCCATGAAATTTATGTGACTCCTTAAACATTGAAGGCATAGTATTTTTTTACATTTTCATGCACATACATATTAGTTTGAGTTAACATCAAAGTTTAAGTGGTTTTTTTTTTTAAGGTTTAGAGTCAAAGGAGCACAGTAAACGGTGTTAGAGTGGCAAATATTGTTTGCATAGGCTCACCAAAATATGGGGGACATGGAAAGGAAAAGCCTTGGCCTAAATACAAGGAGACCCTACCCCTGAAGTTTCCTGGCATAAGACCAACTCTAGGTTCCAGGCAAACTAGTTTGTTAAATCCAAGTCGTCTGTAGTGTCAATACAGTTTTATTTTTCACGCAGTCTCTATTGTTGGCATCAGGTTTCTGTATTAAAGATCCTGGAATCTGCATATCCTACATTGCAGTAAGGATGGTGCGGAGCATCCTCTCGTTTCACCTCACAATTAAAGGGCAATGCAGAAAGCCCTGTCCAGTAAGCTGGTCGTTGTTGATGTTACGTCTTCTCAGTGTTAAGGGAAGTCTCTTTTGAGTAGGTCGATGTCAGAGCAGCGGTAGGGTCTTCCCTGGTAGAGGATTGCCTCCAGGTGATGTTATAGACAACCTTGGATGTTTCATAGATGGCTTCCCTAGATCAGGGTGATTGGAGAATGCCCATTCTTCTGAGGCCTGTGCCAGGTCATTATGTCAATGTTCAGGGTGTAAGGTCCCATTGCACTACAAGATTTGTGTGCTCCCATCTCTATTAGATAAGAACTTATTTGTATGTATAGTATTTTGTTTTTTTTTTTTTTTTTTTTTTTTTTTTT
>PVKC010030195.1:0-14893 GCA_004027635.1 Crocidura indochinensis | reverse complement strand
CAGTGACCTATAAAATGGGAGAATTCTAAAACACTACTTTGCCATCAAAAGTTAGTTTTGCCAAAGACAAAGTTGAAGTTGAGATAGTAGAATTGTTGTTCTATTCTTGGTGATAGGAAATACTACATTTGTTAACCAACCTCAGCTACAGCTATATGGAAACCACCCTGTCAACAAACAATAGGTGCACATTGTGTTTGCCAGAGCAGAGCAGTAGTACCAAATATAAGACACCTGCCTTGTATGAGGTTAACCCACTTTTGATTCCCAGCATACCGCAGGGTCCTATAAAGCCTCCAGTGCCTCTCTGAGTAAAGATCCAGGAATAACCCCTGAACATCATTGAATGTGACTTCCACAAACAAAAATAAATAAGAAAATTATACTTGTCATTTTTCAGACTGATCTTTTCTATGAACTTCTCACTTCCTTTAAATTATTTTAGAGTATATAGTGCAAATATTCAAGCCATTACAAAAAATAAAATGCTACTTTTCACCAAGATGTGAATGAGAAGAATTGTAGATATATTTAGCTACTGAAGATTGCTCTGATGTCTGGACTAACATTACTGCTTCTGACTCATGCACTAAAAGCTACTCTTAATTCTCATTCTGCTAATGCTGTTCTTGGACCAAAAATAATTCATTAGTACATCATTACTTGACAATAAAAACAAATATTTGTTTTAATGCGAATATTTTAAAGACTTAATATTTAACACTGCCTCAAGTGTATGATAGTGTGTTTTTATCTATTTCTTTTAAAGGTCAGAGATCAATTATATAACAGAATTTATATGCCTGTTTACATAGAAAACAATTGAACAGTTTGAATGACAACTAAAATAGTAAATAATCTATGGCGTTGACTTTTTCATAACCATCCTTCTTAGGCACATTTTCAAGAAATTCTACCTCATTACCGTGAATATTATCTTATCTAACTTTTATATCTAAAGTAAAATAATAGCACAAATAATGCATTGCATGGGAGCTACAGCCCACAGACTAAATAGTATGAGATATAATTAATAACTGAAAGGCTATCCTTAATTTTATAAGACCATGAACATTTAAATTATAACTGTGCTGCAGAGCAAAAACCTATCTGTCTATTAATTATATCCCATAAAAGCAGTATACCTGAACTAATTAATTATACTTGAAATAACAACTCTGGATTAATTAAGTGTAGCTATTCCTAATAATGAAATCTTAAAATAATTGGAATTTTCTGTCAAGAGACCTTCACAATTATTGTCCTTAGAAAGGAAAGCAAACATAGCTACATGGAGAAAATAAACTGAAGTATGACATTGAACCTGAAATTAAAGAAGGCAGTATAGGGCAAAGGTTTCTGAGAAGAGACATTTACTCATTTTTTTTTTTGGATTCTGTGCCTTATGGAATCTCTTGTTTCTAAATTTCTAGATTTTCATCAACTATCATCTCATTCCTCTTATCCTCTTTCAAATTTAAAGCATGTTTGAAATACATTATTATATAAATATAACAGATTAAATGAAATTATATTTATCTCTCATTACCCTTTTAGTCTAGAAGTAGCATCATTAACATAGTAAGGTTTAAGCTGCACCAGAGATCTTAATACTAGAAAATTTTATTCTTCTTTTTATTTTATAAAAATTTAGTAAGGAAAACTTATGTAAAAGTGGACCTGAGAAGGGTTGTCTTGTGCACTATCACCTTCCATCAATTGCATACATTTTTTTCTTCATTGCAAGTCCCTACAGGAAGTAGCTTCCATTTGGAATCCCATCAGGGACTACCTTCTTTCTCTGCTCCCAGTGGAACATCAAACCTTCCCAGCAGCTCCGCTAATGACAACAATGACAATTTACCCCACCCAAAAGAAGTTATCCCACTGTACTTTCCTCTGGGAACAAAAATAACAAAACAACACACCCTTTTCTTCTGAAAAAGAAATCAGAATGAGCTTTTAACTCTATCCTTTGTTTTTGCCTTGTGGTCATCTACTGTTCAACCTTCACAAATTAGAATTCCTTTGCTTCTCTTAAGTCATCCTAATTTTCTTTTTTTTTTACCAAGTTCTTCATTATTTTTATTTTTTAAAATTATTTTTATTGTGATCAAAGCGAATTACAAGTCTTTCACAGTAATATTTAAGGTACATAGTAACAATGAATTAGGGCCATTCCTGCCACCAGTGTTGTACTCCCTACACTCCTATTCCCAACATGCATCCTATATCTTCCTCCTTTGCCCCCCAAACTGCTAGTTAACTGGTCCCTTCTGTGTATAACTTGTATTTGGGTATCGATTCTGGTGTCATTGAGATTGGGTTTCTTACTTAAGTCTGATAAGTTTTTATTTCCACTCAATATTCATATGACTGGTTGCTCTTGGTACCATACATTTTTTCTCCCTCAAGTTAAGAGGGAGAACAAGATGATTCAAGTTCTGTGATTTTGTTGGAAACAGAAAAGAAAGAAAAATAGTCTTGAGGCTATTAATATCAATTCAAAAGAAGAAAGGAATAAAAGAAAAGAAAAGCAAGAAATAAATATAAGCAATGACAAAAACACAGCAACAACAAAATCATCACTAAAACAACAACAATTTTCAAGTATGATAGCTGGCTGTTTGGTTAATACATAACTGCTAGGTCATTTTTTTTCTGTCTGCTTGCACAAAATCTCATTACAGCATAGGACACAAACCCTATAAATGTTCTTATTCATGGACTTCATATTTCCACATTATATCATGAAACATTTATTTTAAGATTTACAAATTTATGATGCATTAAGTGCATGAAGTGTCTTCTTAATTTGGTATTGTAAGAACCTCTGGGATGTATCCATAATAGATTTTGCAAAAGATCTCACTTATGAGGTATAGATGATAGAGTATGCATGATAGGATATAGATCTTAATTGTTAAAATGGATATATGCTGTTTTATTATAAATTGACTGTGATAGAGAATAAATGTAACCTTTGCATTTCAAAAAAATAGCTGATCTTCTGGGCTGACTTCCACTTAATAAATCCCTTACATCCCTTTATGAGTTGGTTGCTCAGAAATTCCTTCAGCTTATTGTCTTAGATATTTATCTTATCTTTTATAGCCTTTTTCCAGTACATAGCCCTGTTGTCCATGAGAAGTTTTATCATGAAAAGAACCAGAACTCCTCTAATACATATTTAAATGGATGATTGTTACAGTTTATGCTGCATTTCTTTAGTTTCTAATGAGAGTTTTTAGGTTTTCTATTTTGCCATAATTCTGGAATTAAGGACCCATTCATCTCTCTCTAATCTCTTTTTCTGTCCATAATTTTAATGAAAGTGTTCTTTTAATTACCATCAGTAACTTTTGCATGCCCCATTCAAATTTCCCAAAGTCTCAGCAGCATTTTGGATAATTGACAGCTCCCTCCTTTCAAATATTCTTTTTTTTATGTCTTTTAAATGAATAACAAACTAAAATTCTTCTTGCCACTCTGAAATGTTTATTCTCATGTCAATTTTGACAAATTTAATGTTGAAGATCACTTTGTACTAGTGCTTATTATCTATCACTCTATGCTTGATTGAACGATGCACTAAAAAAAGATCATTATTTTAAATAACTCATATACGTTGGCAACTGGAATACTTTCATTTTATACCTGACTCCTCTAAGCTTTGGAGAGAAGCACTAAAAGAGTTGTTAATCACCTCTTTTATTTTAGTCCTGTCAATAGTCTAGCTTAGAACTATTATTTCTTTTTCGGAAGTATATTCCCAGTGGAATAATTTCTTCCCATTACTATGAATGACCAGTATCACTTTCAAAGGCATTATGACCTCATCTCTATCCTTTATTGGTAGAATAGACTGCATTTATGTTTTTCTATAAAACTATTTGTTCAGAGAAGAGTCATGCAATGATTACAAGGTAAAGATGCAGTTTCTGAGGTTAAAAAGACAGTGTATAGATGATGGTACTTTGCTTGCTAGCAGATCTCCCTACCTCCATTCACAGTGCCAACTATAGTTCAGAGCACAGAAGTGGATGGCCCAAAGTCCTAGCCCCAAGAGGCATTCTTCCCTACATTTTCATGATATAGTTTTTTGTTTGCTTTGTTTTGCTTTGGAAACAACTTTAGTGATGCTCAGTTTTTTTTTGTCTGTTTTTTGTTTTTTGGTATTTGAGCCACACCTGGTGACACTCAGGGTTACCCCTGACTATGCCCTCAGAAGTTGCTCCTGACCCAGGGAATTATATGAGATGCCCGGGATCGAACCCAGGTCTGTCCTGAGTCAGCAGAGTGTAAAGCAAATGCCCAACTGCTGTGCTACCACTTCGACTCCTCAGGAGTTACTCTTGACTGCACTCAGGCATTACACCTGAAGGTGCTTGGATGCTAGAGATTGAGTCTAGGCTGCCCACCTGCAAGGAAACATCCTTTTTACCAAACCATGGACTGATGACAATATGGGGTGTTATAAAGAACAAGGATGAAGCCAGTTGATGGAAAATTCTCAAAAAAGACATCAGGACCAGGAGTTTGTTGCTGAATCCATTTAATCATATAATGCTGAAGACAATTCACTTTCCATTTCTGAAAACTACTTATAAAAATTGTTTTTTTTTGATCCCCAGACAATTCTCTATTTCTGATTATTTAATTTTAATCTGGTTCCCCAAATTTTTCTCTAGGGAAGAAAAACTTCTCTTGTGCATAAGAATTGATGGTGGTATTTAAGTATGGCTGTTGATTGTAATACCACATCTCCTGCTACCTTCATTTTATCTTTGTCTTTAATTCTGCCCAGTGCTATGCCTAACTGCTAAGTAATTAGACAATTATCCTCATAGACTTACCCTCTTGTCATTTGTTTAATTTTGTTGCCATTCTGTGTTCTGCCATTCTCTATGTAGTCTTCTCAGTTAAGAGATCTATGTGTAAAATAAAGAAAATAGCATAGGGTTAGAGATATAGTGCAATGGGTAAGAAGCTCGCCTTGAACACAGCTGGCTCAGGTTTGATTTTTGGCACTAAGTAGGGCCACCCTGAGTCCAAAATTAAATATAATTCATCTACAATGTCAATGCCAGAGTTGCATGTTGAAAAACTCTGAGTTTGTCTAAGTTATTATCTCCTGATTAATAAACTGTGGTCAGCATTGATTAAATAATCTTATTTTCAGGCAGCTGTTTTTCTAAGTACAGAGTAGTATAGGCAATTTTCCTACTTAGCAAAATATAGAGCAACTAATATAAATATACTTGATAATGTGCTTCGAATGAAAATAAGTAATAGAGAAATATTTTAGTTGGTCTCTGGCTTAATTTTCTGTGATATCATAAAAATTGAACAAAACTCAGACTTTTTGAGTAGATATTTCTCTCTAACATGATAAAAAGTAAGGACCTGAAGATTAAATATATTTATCTTGCTTAGAATTTAAGTAATCAGCAGTCATATTTATCTGAGCTTTTTTATCTTAATAAAAAAAAAACAGGTTATACCTTCATTTCCTCATCAGATTTGCTGTATTTCTCGTAAAACAAAGTTTTGTTCTTACTCTATTTCTTCCTATTCATGAAAAATAAAGCCTAAGAAGAGGGGCCCTAGAGATACAATAGTGGAGTATTTGCTTTGCATTAGACTGACCAGGGATCATTTCAGGTACCGTACCCACCTGTTAGTCCAACTTCACCAGGAGTAAATCTTCAATACTATTGGATGTAGCAGAAAACAAAGAAGTAAACAAAAACAGAAGCAAACCCTCAAACATCTATATAGAAAACACTATTTTTTAAAGTTTCTTGGAGATCAGATTATTAAACAGATCTTTGCATTTTTCCCTTCACTTACTTTATTTTTTTATTTTTTAATAATATCTTTATTTAAGCACCATAATTACAAACATGTTTGCAATTGGTTTCAGCCATAAAATGCATACCTCTTTCACAAGTGCCATCAATGCCCCCATCTACCATCTCCTCTACTCTATGCCTGTATTTGAGACAGTCTATTTCTCTCACTCACTACCATTGGCATGATATTTGTTTACATAGTTATTTGCTTTCTTTCTTTTTATTTTTTATTCTATAAAATCTTTAGTTAAGCTCCATGATTACATGCATGATTATAGTTGGGTTTCAGTCATAAACACAATACTCCCCTTACTTTAAAGCAGTTTGAAAACAAGATTGCTCTCATAAAAGATTATTATCAATACTATATAATCCTTTGCTTTATATTGTCGATAATTTTATTCTTCAAATTTTAAAATGTTTTTATTAGCTTGACTATCATGAATGTTGAGAAAAAAGAAAAGCATCATCTTTCAGTATCTTTAAACTTACAGTTCTTAACCTACTGGAAAAAATCAAAGCAAGTCATTCACTGGTAACTAGAATTTTCTTTTCTCCATCACAACGTACTTTCTAAAGTTGAATATATAAATTCCTTTTTTTTTTTTTTTTTTTTTGGTTTTTGGGTCACACCCGGAAGTGCTCAGGAGTTACTCCTGGCTCCATGCTCAGAAATTGCTTCTGGCAGGCACGGGGGACCATATGGGGCACCGGGATTCGAACCGATGACCTTTTGCATGAAAGGTAAACACCTTACCTCCATGCTATCTCCCGGGCCCCTGGATATATAAATTCTTTAAGCACTCCCATATACTTAATATTATATTCTCCCCAAAGATGTGTCCAGTTATCAAATATAAAAAGTTCACATTTCTTTGCTAATCAATTCTATATAAAGACAAAAGATATATCATTTTAAAAATCTAGCATTTCTACTAAGAGTATCTGACACCTCAACTACTTATTACTTGTAAACATGTTTTATTGCACATAGATCATTTTGAACATATGAAATAATACTAAATTTTCTACTTATTTTGTAGCAAATTGAAAACCATATCTTTGTAAAAAATTATTTAAAATAACATAATACAGTATATGTTACTATATATTAATGCAAAACATTGCTTTATTTTACTTTTATCTAGATTTTTAGATTTATAAATGTAACAGTTCTAAATATAAGATTGAACTGTGCTGGTGATTATGGAACAAATCTTGAATACGCAAAAAATAAATTTTTCCCTCCCATCACAGAAATTCTGAGTAGAGGATTAGGGAAAGACAACACATCAAAAAGTTAAGAGATAGAGGCGGCTTTTCTGTGCTTGGCAAATTTAATGAAATCTTATGTTATTCGACTGGCAAGTTTCATCTTCGAGTGCCTCAGTGAAGACTGTCAAAAAATATCAACAATCCGTACAACAGAGTAAAAGCTAATAGCCTTTTTGTTATACCCAAACTAAAAGAACTGGTAAGACCGAGAAAAAAATGCTATTACTGAAAACCTTCTTTTATCTAATGCTTTGTGCAGTGAGTGAAAATTGAACAAATACATACTCTTTTCATGGTGTTAAAATGAATTCTGACACTATTAAACAAATAGTCTTTAGTCTTAAAGCCTCCACACTTTTTTTTGACAAGCAGTATTATTAGAATATCTACATGTGTCCATCCCATAAAATTCTGCTGCCATAATTATTTTCTATGGAATACAATTATCATATTTAAACACAATATTTTAGAATGAAGACGTTATTTTTGGAGAATAACTATCTTAAAGTGATGTCTATTGAAAGCATTCTTTGATAAGATCTAACATAAATAATCTCTCTTCTTAAATTCCCAAAAGGTCCATACTCAGTAATTAGGGAGCAGCAATGACAAAATTTTGTCAGAAAGAGTTCTTAAATATACTAATTTTAATTAAGAAAAAAATAATTAAGATCATGATCTAGTTCTTTTTTTATTTTATGTATTGGCAAAGAAAAATCTCAACAAATAGGACTTAACTGATCATTTAATTTGAGTGATCAGTCAAGTGAGTATAATCAAATAAAATACTTTCTTTTAAACAAGGTTATGAAAGATAGAAAAATTAAAATATGCATACATATAATGTGAATACCAAGTATAAATAAGCTAATTTTCCCAGCTTGAAAAAGAGAATTAACCTAAAAATAGAGGTAGGGCTCTTTATTTTATCTATGAAATTATAAAAACACTATTATGTAATTTAAATGATACATAATATTCTTTTGATGATGTTTCAACTTTAAAAATTTAAAAATGGTGACCTGACAAATAACACAGCGGTAGGGCATTTGCCTTGCATGCATCAGATCCATAATGAACCTGGTTGATCCCTGAAGTCCCATATGGTCCCTCTAGCCAGGAGAGATTTTCTGAGTGCATAGCCAGGAGTAACCCCTGAGCATCAGCAAGTGAGGCTCCCAAACAAAAAAAAAAGTAATTTTTTAAATAGTCTTAGTTGAAGACCACAAAAAAGCAGACAGTGAGTACATTGAATGGATTAGTATTCATTTGCTTTGTTCTAAATTTACAAATCTTATATATATTATATAGCTATGTAACATATTATTATATAGCATATAATTATATATAATATAATATATAATGTTACATATAATTATAATATATGTATAATAATCACATGTGGAAATATCATCAAAATCTTTACTAAGCAGGTATTAGTCATAGATGACACTTGAAAAAATTTGCCAACAATTTCTTCTGCTACTTCATATTAAAATACTGCTTCAGTATGATGTACACATATGCTGACAATTCCCCAAAGCAATCATATGTACTTGTGGAAACATGGACTTAGGTCTTAGAAAATGGATGAAAAATATAACTTTTTTTTTTTTACTACACTTGGTTAGAAACTAGAGGTTATCATTTTCAGTGGCATAGTCAGAAGAACAAATAACGCATTTGTTATATATACACTCATAAGTAGTATATAAAGAAACAAAACAAGGTCTAGGTAATGTCCAATAGAAATAAGTCCTTAGACTCTGACCATGAATCAGCAATACAAAGTAGGACTGGGCCAGGAAAGTTGCAGAGGGTGAGAAGGATCTAGGCATCATGGAGAGATTATGGCAGTGAGGTGGTAAGTAAGGGACATGGATACTCAATATCTTGAAGCAGGAGACATAGTACAGCAGGCAGAAAAGTTCCTTGTACACAATTGACCTGGGTTCAATCTGTGACACACATTTTGCCAGGAATAATACCTGAGTGCAGAGCCAAGAATAAACTCTAAGCACGTCCTGGTGTGGTTCCCCCAAAGATAAACAAATGTATAAAACAAAAGCATTAACATTGTTGTCAACCATGTTATTTCAAAATAATAAAAATGACATCTATGATAAATATTCTTTTTAATATTTTATGGGTACACATGTTAGAATTTTACTAAGACAGATAAAGAAAATTGCATTTTCTTCTGATGTGTTTTGTAAAATTTAATAGATGTCAAAATTTGCCATCTAAAGTGGTTTATATTAGAAATGGCAATTTGTTAATATGAAACTTTTAATTTTTGTTCAACTGCTAAATGAAAAGTAAGATGCCATGGAATTCACATACTGCAGAAAAAGTCTAAATAAATATAAATGTAAAAGAAAAATATGCCAGTTTCTAATTGAATTATGACCATTTGTCTTTCTTATTAGTTATTCATATGCATAGGATAAGCACTATCTCTCAGATTAAAAGTGCAAATGATCTTCACAATAACTTTGCTTCTACTTATGTAGGACTGCTGATACATAATAAAATAACAAAATGATAGAATAACCCAAATAAGGATTATTATATTATACTAAGAATGCCTTTGTATATATCCAAAGAAAAATTACCTTGCAGAGAAAATAAACTGTAGCTATTGCAACAACATTTTGGGAGCTATTTTGTTGTTTGGTTTTTTTACTTTTACCAAATACAGTTGAACAGAAGAACTATGCTGCAAAGGAAGAAAATTCCATAAAATCCTTCAAAGCAAGTCAAAATGCATCGGACTGTTTCATGATGGGTGTACAAGTAGCTTCTTGAAGAAGAGCAATAATATGGTCATAAAAGACCCATAAGCTCAGTGCTCTCAGGAGCATCACACAGGCTAGAACATGGGTGAACAGAATCCCTTGACTTGTGGTCAAAGGCATTTTACTCCATGTCATTTTCTTGTCTTAATGGAAACTCCTTAGATGTATTTGATTCACTCTTTCATCACTTGCAATTTTGTTGATGAATATTAGCTTTAGTCCCTCCTAGATGATTCTCCATTTTCTTCTGCCTGTTAACCAAATGGTGATGTTTTGAATATGGGGCTGTGAGATAAAAGCCCAGGATTCCAGCAACTGAAATTGACTTCTTTCTCCTCTTCAATCAACTATGTCAGGAGAATCCACCTTTTTGCATCCTGCAGCTTCGTATCTACTTCTGACCCTGACTGTTAAGTGGGATACTCATTGCAAAACTGATAGACGATGTACTTATCTTTCTAGATAAGATAAGATCTTTTCTAGATCTTTCCAAATCTAGAGGCAAATAGTATCTACTCAGAAAGCAAAGTTGCTTAAGTGACAGTCTGACAGAGAATCACATGAAAGAAGAACCACGGATGGAAAACACAGGTTCATTTTTCTGACAGTTTTCTGCTGTCCAAGAGATTTACATTTTGTTTCCTATTATGGAGATGAAACATTAAGAAAAACGTGAGAGGATTTGTTTAAGAACAAACATATTCAACATGTTCCCACTTCTGAAGGCCTCTGTGGTGGGATGTCTCACTTAGGGTGGGTGATTGAGAAAATCAAGTCAAAACTATGTTTCGAAATCAGTGCACATATGAATGTTAATAAAATTATAAACATGTCAGTTGATGGTGGAGCCAGGGTTGGACAGGGCACTTGAGCCATGGGAATGCTCAGTTTATCTAAACAGTTGATGTCTCCTTGTCTCATCTGCTTGTGAAAAAAAGAAAGGAGGAATAAATGATTGGAAGCTTGATCCAAAGAAAAGATAATATTCAATTTAAAACCTTTTGCTGACTTCTAATCCTATAAGTCTGACATGGTATTCCATCTAGTATACAGTTTAGAAACCTAAATTTTCTATAAAAACCAGACAACTCAAGGTACTGCCACTTAGACATCACATAGTTACCAAACTTGGCTTGGAGTTTTAATCAATTGATGTTATTTCTCTGATGGTAAATGTAGATATGTTTTTATCTGTGTGTGAGTGTGTGTCTGTGCTGAAAGAAGTGGGAAACCAATGTCAATATATAGCTGTTAACACACAGCTTAATGTGATCACAATTGCTGATTTACAATGCACAAACATTGCCAAATAACAGTTAGCACGATTCAGGGTGTTAAGTGCTGGCACTGATCATACACACATTTGCAGCCTTAGAAACTTATTTTCTGATCTTTGAGTGATGACTATACACATAAGGAAATGATCATTGGTAATTGGAACAAAAGGGGACAAACATTACAAAATTAAAGTATAATATTGTGAATCAAAATTCTATATTGAATTAAGTTATTCCAAGAAGATTATGAAGACATTTGAAAACAAAATCTGAAAATTGGGGCCAGAGCAGTGGCGAAGAGGTAGGGTTGCATGTGGCTGAACTAAGACGGACCACGGTTTGATCCCCCAGTATCCCATATGGTTCCCCCAAGCCAGGAGCGATTTCTGAGCATATATCCAGGAGTAACCTCTGAATGTCACCAGATGTGGCCCAAAAACAAAACAAAAAAGCAAAACAAAAAATACTGAAATATTGATTTAACCAGTTTAATATTAAATTTTGTGAAGACACAGCTTTTTGGACATTATTGCATTTAAGTATGATAAACATAAGTGAAATTAATTAGAGGTTCTCTGTCAATTCATGTTTATGTGGAATTAAGCTTTTTTATCATCCTATCATGGTCCCATTTCAAGCATCCATTTCAATAGATAATTGATAAAAATGACATTGTGTTAAATAACTAATAAATTAGTCATTGCACATTGCCTTATAACAAACAAGAATATAAATAGAAACCTTGATCTCAAGTTATAATACCATAAAATAAAATAGATAATTATTGTGTATCTAACTCCCAAAATAATTTATGAAATTAATCATAATATATTTTTATAGCTTTTGAATAAAGATAACAGTTTTTAAAAATTAAGTATTAATATGCATGAGCAACTAAAAAGACAATTTAAGGTAAATAGGTTTATGAAAATCACTAATGGCTATTTGTAATTACAAGAACAAAAGTGTCAAATTGCAGTACCCTTATCCATCGAATGTTAAGGCTTGAAAGCCATGTGGAAAAATATTATGTAAAATAGGAATTGCTTTATAGTCTTGATAGGTATGTAAATAGTGACTCCAGGTATATACAGGGTAATATTCATGTGCTGGTAATAAAAAATGTCTATGGAATGTAGTTTTTGAAAAGCTGTGTGTTTGTGTTGTGTTCACTTTTATTATGTAATACTTCTGTCTTAAAACAGAAAAGAAAAATTAATATTGATAGGGATTGGTTGAGAATAAAAAATAGCTCAAAATTTCTGCATTTAACCTATTTTAGGATGATAAATAATATAAATAAAGTATGGGGGAAATTTGTGAAAATATTCTGAAAAATGGTAGATTTCATTCACATTTT
This sequence comes from Crocidura indochinensis, assembly GCA_004027635.1. NCBI lineage: Eukaryota > Metazoa > Chordata > Mammalia > Eulipotyphla > Soricidae > Crocidura > Crocidura indochinensis. The sequence continues at coordinate 2,328 of PVKC010030195.1, read as the reverse complement.
TGACTTGACTGAAGTAAGAGATTCTCACAAATGGAATAATGTGGGTAGTGAAGAAACCTGGGAAGCATGCTGAAAAATGGTGGAAGTTTCAACTATTTAAATCAATAAAATTGAAACTAAAGAATGATGGAAAAAATAATACTTGCCTATGTGTATGTTATTTCAACAGAAATAAATGTAAAATATTGCAGGCTACTTCTTGATACTGTTTTTGATTGATTGTGAGGACTTATTTTTGCTTTTGGTATGTTTTAATTTTAAACTTCCCTTTCTGTGATACTTAAAGGACAAACCCTTTATGAATATTACAATACAGTTTTACCCCTTTTTTGGTATTTTGAATGCTTTCTAGTTATTAACCAATTCACTCAAAATTAAGTAAAGCTTTTTGTTTCACTAAGTAAATATTATATTTTTTCCTACAATGATTTACCTTCACAATTCAGAAGTATGCACAGAGGGCAGATGATATTCTTACTGAATACATTTATTTTACTGTTGTTTAATTCATCATATCAGCTTCCTTTTGTGAGAAATAAATATATTGCATAATTAGGCAAGTATTCATCAGCAACCGACCATATTTATTTGATGATTTTGTGTGCAAGGCAGCAAACTAGGTTTTGAAGAAATGGAAATGTGTTTCTTAATAGGCCAACAACTAATTAAAATTAGTATTATTTCAATGGCAAACTGCAAATGCATGGTTTGATAATAGGAGAAATTTATGCTGAAAATAATCTTACAATATCTAAAATGAGAAAAATAAATTTTGTTTTTATTTATTTATTTTTATTTTTAATATATTTTATTTAGATACCTTGATTACATACATGATTGTGTTTGGGTTTCAGTCATGTAAAGAACACCACCCATCACCAGTGCAACGTTCCCATCACCATTGTCCCAAATCTCCCTCCGCCCCACCCAACTCCTGCCTGTACTCTAGACAGGCTCTCCATTTCCCTCATACATTCTCATTATTAGGACAGTTCAAAATGTACTTATTTCTCTAACTGTACTCATCACTCTTTATGGTGAGCTTCATGAGGTGAGCTGGAACTTCAGCTTTTTTCTCTTTTGTGTCTGAAAATTATTATTATTGCAAGAATGTCTTTCATTTTTCTTAAAACCCATAGATGAGTGAGACCATTCTGTGTTTTTCTCTCTCTCTTACTTATTTCACTTCAGCATAATAGATTTTATGTACACCCATATATAGGAAAATTTCATTACTTCATCTCTCCTGACAGCTGCATAATATTCCATTGTGTATATGTACCACAGGTTCTTTAGTCATTCATCTGTTGAAGGGCATCTTTAAAAAGTTACTTTGTCAAACAAAATCTTATGAATTGTGTCTGTGTTTCCTGTTGGTGAGTTGTGATACTGGGAAAGGGTACTACTTGTCATACTGGCTGTGGAGATTTTATTCATTGTGACATACTTGATCTCTGTTGGTAACTGCAGTCTCATTGAAGCTGGGTGTCCAGTCTACTTGCAGGCTAATTCTGGATTCAAACATGTGGCATTAAGTCTGAAAAGCTTTACAACAGAGTCACCTTCTTAGGCCTCTTGTTTTAAATTACAAGTCAAGCAGAAGAAATTTCTAGATCGTTGGTTGAAAAATTAACTTCCACAGTAATATGTGGAGATTGCATATGATGTGCTTCTTTGAATAATTTATAATATGGTTTCATCTATTTAGTGGGTTTCTATATCTAGCTCCATCTTTATTATTATTTCTATTTAAACAAAATCAATATTAACAAGTAATTCTGAATTACATACCATTTCAAATAGTTTCAGTTGCTTGGGAACAGAAAAATTATTTACAGACTATTTTCTTACTCAACTTTTCCCTCACTGGTAATTTGTGGTTGTGTTTTTCAAAGTAATTCTTCATTTTATCTTCAGAGAGTGTCTCAGAAAAGCATTTAATGAATATTTCATAAATAAGCAATATCATGTTTCTTCTCTTTAATTTTTGTGCATTCTATAGGTGAAATTATATATGTTAAGATTAATTACTAAAGGCATTCCGAATAATTGTATAACAGCTCATTTTAGAAAACTTGAAAGAAGCAAAGCAACATAAGTAATATGGTTTACATTTGGAAATGCTAAAAAGCAAAATTACATTTCCATCATCTCTATTTAAATACTCATTGTTCTAATCAATGCTGCTGGGTCCTTGTTTTTCTCAGCTATCCATATAGAAAATAAATGTTAAATTTTTCCCAGAAGTTATCACTTAAACAGAATATTTAAATTCAAATTAAAGTAAAGGTAAAAATTGAACAATTTATCATTTAATCTGGAATGAAC
>PVKC010030193.1:0-14891 GCA_004027635.1 Crocidura indochinensis | reverse complement strand
CTGAAACCCAAACACAATTATGTATGTATTCAAGGTGCTAAAATAAAAAAAAAGAAATAACTACACAGAGAACTACCCTAAACATATTCATGAATGAAGGAACTGGAAAGCCTGTCTGGAGAACAGGTGGGGGTGGGTTGGGAGGGAGGGAGAATGGGGACAAAGGTGGTGGGAAAGTTGCACTGGTGAAGGGAGTGTTAAAAAAAGTTTTAAAAAAAAACAAAACCAATAAAGAAAAGAAAATATAACGCCTCCCTTTTCTTACCACAGGCTGTGTTCTTTACACTGACTGTATAGAAAGAGGAGGTACAGTAAATGCACCCCATATACACCTCAACCCAGAACCTAGCCTGGTCTGTATTGTGAATTGGGGAACAAAAAAAAAAAAGAAAAGCCACTGAATTTTGTGTGTTAATTTTGTAGCCTGCCACTGTGCTATATGAGTATATTGTTTCTAGAAGCTTTTTGGTAGAGTCTTTAGGGTTTTCTAAGTAGAGTATCATGTCATCTGCAAAAAGTGAGAGGTTGACTTCTTCCTTTCCTATCCAAATTCTCTTGATATCTTTTTCTTGCCTAATCGCTATAGCAAGTACTTCCAGTGCCATGTAGAATAGGAGTGGTGAAAGTGGACAGCCTTGTCTTGTGCCAGAATTTAGAGGGAAGGCTTTTTGTTTTTCTCCATTGAGGATAATATTTGCCACTGGCTTGTGGTAGATGACCTTAACTATATTGAGAAAGGTTCCTTTCATTCCCATCTTGCTGAGAGTTTTGATCAAGAATGGGTGTTGAAACTTATCAAATGCTTTCTCTGCATCTATTGATATGATCATGTGGTTTTCATTTTTCTTGTTGTTGATGTTATGTATTATGTTGATAGATTTACGGATGTTAAACCATCCTTGCATTCCTGGGTTGAAACCTACTTGATCATAGTGGATGATCTTACATTGTATTCTATTTGCCAGAATTTTGTTGAGGATCTTTGCATCTGCATTCATCATCGATATTGGTCTGTAATTTTCTTTTTTGTTGCATCTCTGTCTGGTTTAGGTATCAAGGTGATGTTGGCTTCATAAAAGGTATTTGGAAGTGTTTCCATTTTTGCGATTTCATGAGTCTTGCCAGGATTAGTAGTAGTTCCTCTTGGAAAGTTTGAAAGAATTCATTAGTGAATCAATCTGGGCCTGGGCTTTTGTTTTTCGGCAGACATTTGATTACTGTTTTAATTTCATCAATAGTGATTAGGGTGTTTAGATATGCTACATCCTCTTCCTTCAACTGTGGAAGATTATCCATTTCTTCCAGGTTCTCATTTTTAGTGGTATAGAGCTTCTCAAAGTAGTTTCTGATTACCCTTTGAATCTCTGCCATATCAGTAGTGATCTCTCCTTTTTCATTTCTAATATGAGTTATCATGTTTTTCTCTCTCTCTGTTTCTTTGTTAGTTTTGCCATTGGTCTATCAATCTTGTTTATTTTTTCAAAGAACCAACTTCTGCTTTCGTTGATCTTTTGGATTATTTTTTGGGTTTCCACTTCATTGATTTCTGCTCTCAGCTTTGTTATTTCCTTCTGCCTCCCTATTTTTGGGTCCTTTCGTTGAGCACTTTCTAGTTATGAGCTGCGTCATTAAGCTACTCAGATAGGCCCCTTCTTCCTTCCTGATGTGTGCTTGCAAAGCTATAAATTTTCCTCTCAGTACTGCTTTTGCTGTGTCCCATAAGATCTGATAGTTTGTGTCTTCATTATCATTTGTTTCCAGGAACCTTTTGATTTCCCCTTTGATTTCATCTCGGACCTCCTGGTTATTCAGTATAAGGCTGTTTAACTTCCAGGTGTTAAAGTTTTTCTTCTTTGTTTCTTTGGAATTCACAAATAATTTCAGAGCCTTGTGGTCAGCAAAGGTAGCCTTCAAAATTTCTATCCTCTTGATATTATGAAGGTATGTTTTATGTGCCAGCATGTAGTCTATCCTGGAGAACGTACCATGTATATTGGAGAAGAATGTTTATCCAGGTTTCTGGGATGAAGTGTCCTATATATATCCACTAGGCCTCTTTCTTCCATTTCTCTCCTCAGGTTCAGTATATTATTGTTGGGTTTCTGTCTGCTTGACCTATCCATTGTTGACAAAGCCATGTTGAGGTCCCCCACAATTATTGTGTTGTTGTTGATGTTATGTTTCAACCTTGTCAACAATTGTATTAAATATTTTGCTGGACCCTCATTCGGTGCATATATGTTTAGAAGCGTGACTTCTTCCTGCTCTACATACCCCTTGATTAATATATAATGTCCATCTTTGTCCCTTACAACCTTCCTGAGTATAAAGTTTGCATTTTCTGATATTAGTATGGCCACTCCAGCTTTTTATTGTTGTTGTTTGCTTGGATAATGTTCCTCCAGTCTTTTATTTTGAGTCTATAGTTGTTCTGACTATTCAGGTGCATTTCTTGTAGACAGCAGAAAGTTGTATTGAGTTTTTTTGATCCATTTAGTCACTCTATGTCTCTTAACTGGTGCATTCAGTCCATTGACGTTGAGAGAAAGAATTGTCCAGGAATTTGATGCCATCTTTATATCAAAATTTGGTGTGTGTTTTCGTTAGTCTTGTCTTAAGTTAGGTCTTTCAGTTTTTCTCTTAAGACTGGTTTTGAGTCTGTTAATTTACTGAGCTGTTTTTTGTCTGTGAAACCATGTATTTTTCCATCAAACCGGAAAGTAGTTTTGCTGGGTAGAGTATTCTAGGTGAAGCATTCATTTCATTCAGTCTTGTCACAATATCCCACCACTGCTTTCTGGCCTTGAGTGTTTCTGGTGACAGGTCTGCTGTAGATCTCAAGGATGTTCCCTTGAATGTAATTTCCTTTTTTGATCTTGCTGTTTGCAGAATTATGTCACTATCTGTGGGATTCGTCATTGTGACTAGGATGTGTCTTGGGGTATTTTTTCTGGGGTTTCTTTTGGTTGGTACTCTTTGGGCATGCAGAATTTTATCACATATATTCTTTAGCTCTGGAAGTTTCTCTTTAATGATGTTCTTGACCGTTGATTCTTCCTGGAAATTTTCTTCCTGGGTCTCTGGGACTCCAATGATTCTTAAGTTGTTTCTGTTGATCTTATCATAGACTTCAATTTTCATATGTTCCCATTCTTTGACTATTTTTTCCACTGTCTGTTCATTTGTTTAAGTTTTTTTTTCCAATCTCTCCTGCCGTATGGGAGTTGTTATTTACCTCATCTTCCACAGCCCCAATTCTATTCTCAGCTTCTTCTACCCTGGTGTTGAGAACATCCATTTTGTCATTCAATTTATTTATTGAGTTTTTCCGGCCTTTTAGTTGACATGTTATTTCAGTTTGGATATTTTGATTTCTGTCATCATATTTTCTTGGTTTTTATTAGTATTCTGTTCAACTCTATTCATGGTTTCTTTGAGTTCTTTCAGCATCTTCCATATTGCTTTTCTAAGTCCTTATCTGAGAGATTGATTTGTTCGTTGGTCATTATCTGGTCATCAGAATTGTCATCTTCTTTCTCTCTGTCTGACGCTGGCCTGCATTGTTTCCTTATTGTCACATTTGTATTGTGTGTGTTTTTCTAAGTGTTGCGGTGGTATTCATTGGCTAAATGATGTATGCAGCCACACTCCTCTGCTTCCGCCCTTTCTGGGTGTGTCGATTTGCCTACAAGGGAGTGGAGTCCTCCGTGGATGAGGTCTCACACAGGATCAAAACTTAGGCCCCAACATGCAGGAGAGAAGACAGTCCAGAGAGAAAGAAGACAGTGATCCAGCAAAGTCCTTTGTGTGATTTTTTTTTTCTTCTTGTTGTGGTGCTGCTCTCTCCTAGAAAGAGCGCATGTATGTAGCAAAGCAGAGAAATGTACTGCTTCTTGTGGTTTTCACTTTAAAAAGGAATTTCTGGGCGTTCCCATCCTGGAATGGGCCTCTGGGAGATGAGTTTTTTGGAGCCGATTCGGTCCACTCCCAAGATTTTTGGGCAACAGGAAAGGTGAGAGAAATACACGAACAGAACTCACAGCTTTTGTTTTTCGTAGTCAAGCCTCACTGGGCAGGCGTGGATTCGCAGAAATTCCCAAACAAGAATTTCTGGAAAAGTTCATTATCTGGAGTAGCATTGCAAGAAAGTTTAATTAAAAAATTTGTGTGACTTTTTTTTTTTTTTTTTGGTTTTTGGTTCACCCCTGGCTGTGCTCAGGAGTTGCTCCTGGCTCTGCATTTTGAAATTGCTCCTGGCAGGCTCAGGGGACCATATGGGATGCCGGGAATTGAACCAGAGTTCGTCCTGGGTTGACCATGTGCAAGACAAACGCCCCACTGCTGTGCTAACTCTCTGGCCCCATTTATGATCCTCAACATATCACCAACTTTCAAGTGACTGACAACTACAGTAACTGACAGTTCCTGATACACAGATGAAAATACTGGTTTGTGAAAAGGAAGACTCAGAAGTAATCAAGTGACATCTCTGCCTTAGTGTTCCCACCTATAAAATAGGAGCAGTTTTCCTCTGTACTTAAGTCATATTGTTTCTCATCTAGTGTGTGATCATGTGATACCTGGCTTTTATCGTGTCAGCTAATATCACCTCTTTTGGTTACATGATGTGCATGATAGAAAAACTACTGTCATAATGCAGAACTAGTGCATATTCATTTTGACCTGGTTATTTGGCTTATGCGGCCCTGTCTAGTGGTATTCAGAGCTTACTCTCTGACTCTGTACTCAAAGAGCACTCCTGATGGGGACTCCAGGGATAACATGTTGTTCTGGGAATTAAACTGGTTAGCTGCATGCAAGGTAAGCACTCTACCACTGCACTATCTCTCTCACAACTGAGGCAAATTTATTGTGTCAAGATACAACTTTCAGGGGAATAAAATTCAAAGAACTCAAGCAGAAAGGTTAAAGTACATATTTTCAAAATGCTAAAAAATGGAAATGCATCAATCAACATAAATGACCCTGCTAGTACCAAATATGGGGCTTCCATGTGGACTTGTTATTACTGAATAATGAAATGGAAGTGTGAAGAGGTGGGGGAAGCACTGACTACATACCACAGGTGTGTTCCAGTACATGCAGTCTCCAGGAATTCCGTTCCAGAAGCACTGACAAGCCCCAACTACATGTTTTAAGTGGTTTAGATCTAACAATGGGCAAGTGAGTCCTGACACCTTAAGGAAAAAGTGGAATTGAAAACCTTCCAAAGAAAATAATAATTAGAAGTAATAAAACCACAGATGGAAATTTTAACTATACTGATTAACCAAAGTCTTTCCAAGCTTTAGTTTTAAGACACAGATACATATGTGTAGTTCAAAGAAACTCATGACCCAGAGTTTTTTGTTTTAGAGAGATGTAGTAGAAAATGGACAGAAGTTGTGTTTTGTACAGTAAAAACACACACGTTAGTAATGCTAGAATACAAATATATGAAAGCTCTATGTCTGGAAAACATGCCGTTTTACTTGATTTTTTTATTTTGGTGCCACACCTGGTAGTACCATACCTGCTCAGAGCTTATTCCTAATTCTGTGCTCAGAAATCAATCTTGGAAAGCCTTTGAAGGAGCATATGGGGCACTGGGTATCAAACCTGGACTGCCCACATGCAAGGAAAGCACATCCTATCCATTCTACTATTGCTCTAGTCCAAAATGTCCTTTTTATAAAATCCTTTAAAATAGAGAAAACTTTATTATAGAGATCATTAATTTGAGTGAACCTTTTTATTTTTAATCTTTATTTAACCTTTCTACTTTTTATAATTTTTAAAATATTTACTCTTTATCATACTCAGAATAGAGATGGATAAATGTCAAAAATCTTATTCCTTTATAGTATACAGTGAAACCAAAATGGGAATAGACAGTATTGAACTGTGAGAGATAGACCACCTAACAAAAACACAATACTAAGGTCAGGATAGTCCCCTGAGAAAAAATCTGAATAGGTTTAGAATATAAATGGGTAACAAAAATATACCCAGGAAAAAAACAAATAGATTGTACAGGACAAACAAAAACATGCCCAGTATAGATAAAAATATCTTTAGAGGAGCCTGAACAATAGCAGAGGAAGCTTGCCTTGCATGCACCCAACATGGGTTTGATCCCAAAACCCAATAAAATGTTTTGAGCACCACCAGGAGTGATTACTGAGCACTTCTCAGTGTGGACCAAAATTAAACAAAAAAGTGTTTTAAGGTCTTCTAGATGTAAAGGGCAACATAGCCAAAAATATAATGGGAAACAGTTGCAACCTTATGTTATAGTTCAAGAGTGCCTATTGAGGGACCAGAGTGATAGCACAGTCGTAGGGCATTTGCTTTGCACATAGGTGACCCAGGATGGACCTGAATTGGATCCTGGCATCCCTTTTGGTGCCCCAAGCCAGGAGCAATTTCTGAGCACATAGCCAGGAGTAGCCCTGGCTACACGGTTTAGCCAACCCCCCACCCCAAGAATATCTATTGATTGACTATGAAATCAAAGTCAAAGACTCCAGTCTTTGTTCTTAAATTACAATTGAATTTTAATGTGATTACTAATATCCTTAATGTCTTTGTCAACTTAAACAATAGTTCACATATTAGGAACTAAGGTGGAGAAATGATATTGTATTGACAAAAAAAAAAAAAAGGTCAGTCTTTGTACTCACACATGCTAACCAGGAGACCCTAAAGTTTGGACAGTCCATGTGTATTTAACTCCTTTTATGTTTGTTCATGTCATTCTCTATAATTGAATCTTGACGAAAGAAGGTTGAATTTGCCAAGCAGAGTGGCTTTAGATATTGAACAGTGACAAAATGTTTGCATTTGATTACAAAACTGAGATTAGTTGAGGAAGTAGTGAGAAGCAAGAAATGTATTAGAAGTGAAATATGACAGTGGTGGAGAGTCTTAAAAACTGATGGCAGTTCTTTCTTGATCTAGAGGCTAGCTCTAGCCAGCATGGGGTTTGGGGAGACCTTCTCCCTAGCTTGGGAGTGCTGGAAACCTTGGCAGCCCCCAGCCATCCCCCTCTACTTTCCCTGGTCTCCAGATCTTCCCTGATGCCAGCCCAGGTTGCCAGAAAAATGAGGACTGGGAAGACACTCTTAAAGGTGCCCCAGGTATTCCCCGCCCCTTCCCCAGCATGGGGTGGGCAAGGGCACAGGGAGGAGGGTGGGTAGGTGTCTGGCTTCTGGTTCTCTACAGAATCCTTTCTTGATCTCTAGCCGGCATGGGGTTTGAGGAGACTTCAGGTCAAATGACTTTTCCCTAGCTTGGGAGAGCTAGGATCCTTGGCAGGCCCCCCAGCCACCCCTCTCTTCTTCTCCCTGTCTCCAGGCCTTCCCTGGGTGTCAGCTTAGGAGGCCAGAAAGGTGGGTTCCTAGCTTGGGGGATGCTGGGAGTTGCTGTGTTTCGCTAAGGCAGTCACTGGCAACTTCTCATGGCTCTCCATTTTCAAAGCCAGTATATATTAATAGTATTCCCCATGATTAAGGTATGTTTTGCATATACTGAATGTCTATCTTGTATTCTGCCTTTTCCCACACACCTACAAGCTCATTTTTATTCCTTCACTCCCTCACCCCCAACCATCATTACTCTACAATTACCCTGTTTACCTTTAGTACTGCACAGGCCAAATCACAGACCAAAGTGGCGCACTGGATTTAATACCCCACAACTATTTCAAAAGACATAAAAGGGACCCATATATGTTTTTTGAATATTTTATATGTATTTCCTTAACAGCTATAACTCTTACTAAATATTCTCTTATACAGTGATAATATTCCCCACTTTTTGTCTGTTCTCTTTGTGAGCTGTTCAATAAGGAATTCTTATTGGTAAAGAGTCCCTCAGTTTAATGTTTATGTTTGAACCAAGTCATGGGGGATTGCTGGACTTGTTCTAGTGGCCCTATATACACCAATAATGCCACGTGGCATAGTTCCTCTTTTGCATAGGCACATTAAAATGGGAAAATACTATACATTCAAACAAGTTCTTATCTAATGGGACATTGACATAATGACCTGGCTCAGGTCTCAGAAGAATGAGCATTCTCCATTCACCCCTGAATCAGGGAAGCCATCTACAAAAAAAACCAACATTGTCTATAACATCACCTGGAAGCAATCCTCTACCAGGGAAGACCCTACTGCTGCTCTGACATTGACTTTCTCAAAAGAGACTTCCCTTAACAGCAAAAAGATATAACAACAACAACGACCTGCTTTCTGGAAAAGACTCACTGCATTGCCCTCTAATTGTGAGGTGAAACTAGAGGACACTCCACATCATCCTGACTTCGATGTAGAATATGCAGATTCCAGGATCTTTAACTACAGAAACCTGACACCAACAACAGTGACTGTGTGAAAAATTAAAGTGCATTGGCACTACAGACAATGACTTGAGTTGGACAACCTCATATTCCTGGAGCTTAGAGTTGGTCTTATGCCAGAAAACGTCAAGGTTAGGGTCTCCTTGTATTTAGGCCAAGGCTTTTCTTTTCCATGTCCTCCATATTTTGCTGGGCCTATGCAAACAAAATTACCACTCTAACACCATTTTTGCTGTGCTCCTTTGACTCTAATCCTTAAAAAAAAACCACTAAAACTTTTGAGGTTAACTTAAACTAATATGCATGTACATGGAACTGTGAAAAATACTATGCCTTCAATGTCAAAGAAGTTACATACATTTTGTAGCTTTAGATTGCTTTGTGTACTGCTAAGAAATGTTATAATATACTGCAATCTGGGGGCTTAAGAAACAAAGTAATTGTGCATGGGTTCTGTTTTATTTTTCTTAATGTTCTTTGGCTAGAAGTTCAAAATTAAGGTATCAGCAGGGGATTTCTTCTTAGAATTCTGTTTATGGGAGATTGTCTTCCCACTGTAGCTTTACTTTGTCCTCTTTCTTGGCATCTTTGATCTATAATAATTTTTTTAATAAAACCTGATGATTGTGATCTATACATTAAAACCATAAAGCATTGTAACCATATTACATAAACCATAATAGATTGTAAACTAAATTAAAAAGAAAAAGTATGGAGTTGAAAAGATAGTACAGAAGGTAGGGCACTTGCTTTCCATGTGGTTGACCCAGGTTCAATACCTAGCACCCCATGTGATAATGAATAATAGTGAATCAATTGAATCTATTTGCTGTTTGAAATATTCATCTGATTTCAGTGTACTTAGTCAAGGAAGTATTTAGAGGGATGGATCTAGTGTCAGAGAATGAAGCACAGGTAGAAAATATGCTTGCCTGATCTCAAAAAACAGAACATGGAATAGACAAGTGTACTATTTGGGCATCTGAATGTGTCCTAAGAATCTTCTTTCTCTATAGTGTCATCGTCTAAGCTTTTCTTTTTCTTTTTTAAACTGTCATCTTCTTTTTGTCATTTTCTTTTGGTTTGAGAGCAGGTGCTCCCAAGAAATGCTCAGGAAGTGTGTGCAGCCACTCTTTGCAATTCCTGGCTACTCTGCTGTGTGAATGCTCTGGCCCCAAATCATGGGGCTGCTCCAACTTCATGGTGCTGGGAACTGTCAGGCTACCTGCCAATGCTCAGAGAACTCCAGGAAGTTCTCTCAGAAAGAGAGACTGACTGACATTCTAGAGAAAACAATATTAATGCATATTGAAACAAAATATTAATAAATATAGAGGCAGAATTAGATTACTATCCTTTGAATAGCTTTCTCACTGTTCAGGGCAAATTATTACCTAGTAAGAGTATTTCTTATTGATATCTACAGGGACTTATAAAATACATAAACTCATGGAAGATCCTCTCAAAAGATGAATTTATTTGTATATTTAGGTGGAGTTACACTTGACTGTGCTCAGGGCTTACTCCTGGCCTGTGCTCAGAGATTACTCCTGGTAGGGATAAGGGGATATTTTGTGGTGCCTGGGAATTAAATGGGGTCCACAGTGTGCATACAAGAGCCTAAACCCCTGTTCTAACTCTCTGGACCCAGGATGAATTTAAGGAAACAAGAACGATTTAAGAGGCCATGAGATATACAACTGTTAGGCAAGAGCCTAATCTGGGTTTGATTTCCAGCACCACTGTACTCCTGAGCACAATAAAGTGCAGTTTTGGAAGTTCTTGGCACTGCTGGGTGTGTGACTTAGCATGGCCAGGATGACCCAAGCAATCCCTCACACCACAAAGTTTGGCAGTGATTCTATCCTCTGTTCCTTGCAACAAACTCAATTGAATTGAACACTGCTTGAGTCAACTCAACTAAAGACCTTTACCAAAGAAATAGAATTGACAAGATCTGGGGCCAGGCGGTGGTGCTGGAGGTAAGGTGCCTGCCTTGCCTTGTGCTAACCTAGGACGGACCACGGTTCGATCCTCCGGTTCCCCATATGGTCCCCCGTGTCTGCCAGGAGTGACTTCTGAGCGAATAGCCAGGAGTAACCCCTGAGCGACATCGGGTGTGGCCCAAAAACCAAAAAAAAAAAAAAAAAAAAAAAGAATTGACAAGATCTTCATCTATTATTCTACTAATTCTCCAGAAATTATTCTGAGGCTATATTCTCCAGATTCAAAGAATCAAGTTAGAGAGCCATTCATTATAAAGCTTTTTACTCAGTAAAGTTGAATAAATCTGTGAATTCAAATTCAAATTTTCACAGAGATTTAGGGATATAATTTTTGGATATTATACATATTTATTTTCCTTTTGGTTGCTCCTATATTTTGAATTATTTTGTTCATTGATCCTACTGACATATAGAGCTATAGGAAGAATCTTTTACAGTCTACAGAGTAAAACTTATATCTGATCAAGTTCCTCCAGGGATTTGGAAAATCAATTAAGATGTTACACTTTAACTAGATAACAGAATTCAAATGTCAATCTATTTCCTTTCAAATATAAACCCCAAAATACTGAGGCCATATTTTAAGCCCAATAGCCAGACAGGGCTATCTACCAAAATAACTTGCAGAATACATATTATTTGTTTCCTGCTGTTTGTAGGTCATTGATGAAGAGTCAATTTTCTCTTCTAGAGAAGGACATCTCTTTCAAGTCACTTTAAATAAAGAGAAAAATATTTTTTCCCTTTCTAACAGAAAGGCTTTGATGCTTTATTTAGAACAAAGCCATATATCAAATTCCACAACTAGTTACATCTTCAAAAGGTCAGAAAACAAAGCAAATGGGTGCAGAGATCTGAACATCTACCCTGACAAAAAAAAAAAAAAAAAAAAAAAAAAAAAGAAAGGCTCCAGGAACGTCAAGACTCTGAAATATGCCCTGCTAGGACATCTGTTTCTTAACAATAGTGGTTAAAGTGATATATGTATAAAGTGCTCCTAAATGAAACAGTCACTCAACATAGATTAACAAAGACACTTGTCAAATTAATATTCAAAACTTTGACTTGGAAAAAGAATGGTCATCCTGAAGCAGCCTGTGTATGAATCAACAGTATTGAAAAGGGGATCATGCAATAATTTGGTTAGAGTGACATAGTAAGCCAAGAAACCTGCCATAATATCCAAGTATTCATTAGAATATAAAAAGGACCCAGATGAAAATAAAATTAAAAAGGATCCAGCTGAAAAGAAAATGTTTTAGAACACAAATGTTCAACTTTACCACACATTTAGCATCTACCTTAGACAATTCCATGCCTGGTCCACATTGCTTGCATAGAACACAGTTTCCAGAACGATCTCTGAATTCTTGTTGTCTACAATCTCCTGTTTCACAGATCCCCTGACATGCCTAGAAAAAAATAAGTTTTATAAAATGTTACCTTAAAGCAGTGGTTCTCAAATAGTGGGGCGTGACCCCCCCCCCAGGGTGGGGGGCGCGAGACTCCGTAAAGGAGGGCGCGTTTGACCTCAGCAAACACTGTCATAACAAGCTAAGCCCCGTGTTTATGTCTCTGTGTGTCTCTGGAGCTGAGATTTGTTGTGTCCTGCTTCAAACCCCGCTTCGAAAAACTATGCGTTGCAAAACATGCTCATTGAAGCCATTAATCCAGACATCACCTCTGATTAAAATATCAGCTCAAATTATTTTATATATTTTTGTTTTGCAGGTTAAAATTTTTTAATAAAGATATGGTTTACAGTTGCAGGGGGGTATGACAGAAAATAATTGAGAAACACTGCTTTTAAGTAAGCTATATATTATATTAATTATATCACATCATATATTATAGTACATCATTATATCATATTATTTTATATAGTAAGCTACTATTAATTTTATTTTTTGTGAGAATAAAGTATCAATATTACTCACAGAACCATTATAATCAAGTTATACCTCAACTCATTGAGATCAATTTAATTCTAACTTTCAAAGAAAAACGACTTTTCAATAAGACAGTGGAACTAACAAGTAAGTAAGTCCGATTCTTCTCTGCAGTCACTGCCTGAATTTTCTATTAGCATTAATCATCTTCTCTACTTTTCTGAGTATCCAGAATGAGAAATGATCTGGAAACTGAGAACACTCATGCGAAGACCTTTCTGTACTTTGAAAAATCAAGATGAAAAATCATCTTTTGACTTCCAAAAATATATCTAAATAGCCAAGCATGGCAAACTGAATAAAAATGGAATAACTTACTATCATGAAGAGAATTTTGTTATTACACATTAGGCATTTTCTGCCACCCTAATTTGATGTAACGTTTCAATTTTTTTTTTTAGTGAATCACACTTACTTACAAGGCATTTGTCAAAAACTCCTGACATTAAGGTAATCAATATTATTCTTAATAATGATCAAAATAGCTATAACCATCAAACCCTCTGGGTTCTTTCCAATTAAAGTGCTTTGAGAGAAGGAACTTTTTTACTGATCACCAGGTAAGTGGGGCCTAACAATAAAGACTTGAATGGAAAGATTACTTACTCTGAAATAAAAGTTGTTAAGGGCGACAGAGATAGTACAACAAGGATAGAGTGTTTGCATTACACACATCTGACTCTGGTTTGATTCCTGTCACTTCATATGGTCCCCAGAGCCCTGCCAGGAGTAATCGCTGAGCACGAGCAGGCCCTGGGCACCTCCAGGTGTGGTCCAAAACCATCTCCTCCAATTAAAAGAAAAGAGAGAGAGAGAAAAGAAAACTCCACGGATTTGAAAGTGTATCTAAAAAATAGTAAGTTCACCATATTCCAAAAAAGTGTACTCATAAATGTGTTTATCTCTTATAAAGAGATAGTATTCCTGAATTTTCTTTTTTGTTTTTGTTTTTTTGTTTTGGGGTCACACCAGGTGGCACTCAGGGGTTACTCCTGGCTCTGCGCTCAGAAATAGTTCCTGGCAGGCAAGGGGGAACATTTGGGATGGTGGGATTTGAACCACCATCTGTCAGGGATTGGCTGTATGCAAGGCAAATGCCCTACTACTGTGCAATCTCTCTGGCCCCAAGAGATTGTATTTCTTATAAGTTCATTTGTGTGTTTGTTTCTGGAGCCATTCTGGCAGAGTTCAGGGATTTCCATGGATCCTAGGCTTCCCACATGCAAAGTGGGAAAGAATCCATTTTATTCCATTTCTATTTACTTGCTTTCCAGGGACCTTTTTTGGAAGGAGTTGTCTTACAGATAAATAGTCATTTTTATACTTGTAGGTCATGATGACATGATCAATATCTTCAGTAGCCACTCTAGTAACATCCCCCAGACCCACTTTTATTTTTGGTTGGGACCTTTTAAATTTTATTTAAATATGTATGCATTTAACTTTTTATGTACTTATTTTTGATTTTGGAATCACACCAAGTATTTCTTGGAGCTAACTCTGGCTGTATACCTCATGATTCAATTTTTAAAATTAAATTATAATATATATTGCTCTTCCCCTGCTCTTCCCATTTCTCTTATTACTATTGTGAGGCCTTACACATTTAATACCAGTGGCCACACACTTAATTATGACCTTATACATGGTTTCAGTATTTTCACACTTTGTGACTACCCTTGAGTGTTTGCACACATTTAGTTGCTGATGCACATTCTTAGTTGCAGTGTGCTGAGAATCACACATTTTTTCATAAAGCTGAGGATCCCAAATAGAGCACTTCCAGGATGGAACTTATCATTCAAAGTGGTGCTCAGGATGCAAATCATGGCCTTATGCCTAGAAGGTGAGCACTGACCCCAC
This sequence comes from Crocidura indochinensis, assembly GCA_004027635.1. Classification (NCBI taxonomy): domain Eukaryota; kingdom Metazoa; phylum Chordata; class Mammalia; order Eulipotyphla; family Soricidae; genus Crocidura; species Crocidura indochinensis. The sequence continues at coordinate 711 of PVKC010030193.1, read as the reverse complement.
AAGTAATATTTCCTAAACTAGTGTTGTTATGAAAAGCATCTCCAGTTGGAGATTCTGATTCAGATGAAGACATCAGATTCCACCTCTAAGTAAAGATGCCCAAATTACAGTCCAGACTGTATGAATACATGCTGAAAACCTCAGGAAGCATGTGGGTGAGAGTGCAGAAAAAAGGTCACTGTCTTGGATAATGTCTATCACACAGAGAAGCACAGGAAGTTGTTTTTGGTGATTATATAAGGAGCAATTACTGAGTGAAAACGAACTCTACTTTGAAACAGGAGTATCTGTAATGTCTGCCAACCTCCTAAACTAACATCAAAGCCTTACCCTTCAGAGCTGCAGCAGGGAGAATTCCAGGTGGGGTTAGAACCTAAAGGTCTAATCATCTTCTACCCTCTAACCTAACTGTCCATCTTTTAATTGTTTTCATTTCAGAGGGAAAGATTCCCTTCTTCTGAGAAGATATTTAAGTTCTCCTGAAAAATAATCCTCAATCTCCCACCTGAATCACTGCTTCCAGTGCTTTATAACTTTAACTTACCTTACATCTACCTGAATCTTGCTTCAGTTTGATCCCATTTCCTTTTATATTGTTTTTAAGATTTCAGTGTACACCACTGTCTTAGAGAAAATAATTATTTTAATTTTGATAGATCATGATTATATCTCCAGGATCGTAATTCTTTTGACCACATTTGTTTTTTTTTT
>PVKC010030192.1:0-14881 GCA_004027635.1 Crocidura indochinensis | reverse complement strand
GGAGGACGAGTTCTCTTTCCTCCAACTCGGAGAACGCGTCGACCACCCAGTAACCAGTGGTTCTGAGGTGAATCGGCGAGTGAACAGCTCACGGAGAGTCAGACTTGTGGAAATATCAGCTTTATTCGGTGGAAATAACTGAGGTCCAATGACCCAGCGTCAGTTCCAACCCAAAAAGTTTTCTCAGCCTTTCACAGACTTCTCTTTTATACATTAGAGTCAAGTACCACCCTAGGGTAGGGGCAGAAAGCCAGGTCCCACCCTAGAGTAGGGTCCAATCACTGATCAGGGTAGGATCAGGGTGGGTCCAGACATAGTGAGAGAGTTTGCTATTTTGTAGCCTAAAATCTTTAGATATCTTGGTTGAAACAGGGAAACAGTGGACAGGATTTCCTCTAATGCAGCCATTGATCTTTATTTAAAAAATAAACATCTGTTTACGAAAATTTAAACAGCAGTCGAAACACTTTTGCAAAAAATTCTACATAGAAGCCTTTTTTATTGTGAGTCATAATTGTCCAGAGAATTAGAATAAAAGGAAACTCATATTAAGGACATTTAGTCAAATAAAATTTTGTCCAAGTACATCAAGGGTTTTTAAAATTGCACATACCTTTTAGAAATTAACTTGATATTTCAATTAGCTAATTTATTACATGGCAAAGACTGGAAAAGTAAAGTTCATGTGTGTTTTGAACACAAGTCCTTAGATTCTTTATTAACCTAATACAAATCCAGACTTCTTGCAAAATAGTTTTATAATTTCAGTTCTTTATTGCTAGGTGGGTAAGTTATGAACTGCTTTGGGGGTGGTAGATATTATACCCTGACCAACTGATGGCCTACTACTGACTGCTCTCCTGAAATACCATGCAGTTCCAAAGTAAAACATGTGCCCCAGTCCTTTGTGCTATGTCCCCAAGTGGAGTGGTGCTAATCTAAAATACTCATGACAGTCCTTTGTCTAGGGTCCTATGGTGACATCTAGTAAGGTCCATTTGCTGGTAGACCATTATGTATTTGCTGAAAACTATGCTTTGGGTTGATGTTTTCCATTGTTGCAGGTATGTTAAGCAAAGTAAGGAGAAGGGAAGATGGAAACCTCAAGGAAAGTGTCTGCTACTACACTCTCTACCCACCTCTGTCACCCAAGAAGTGCCTGGGAAAATCTAAGACTTACAGAAGTCTGCTATAATAGGATGCTTCCCATGCATGCAACTGATCTGGGTTTGATCCCCAGCATCCTATATGCTCCTTCAAGCCCACCAGGTGGGATCTCTGAATGGGGAGCCAGAAGTGACCCCTAAAGTGCTTATTGTCCCCATTCCCCCCAAAAAAAGAAACTGCCACATATCCCTGCATGGTACAAACCACATTTTGATCTGCCCCATGAGGAAGCTATTAAGCAGCACCTAAAGAAGTCCTCTTGATCTATATGGCAGGAGAGATGATCTATGCCACCTAATTTCTGGGGGAATCATGGATGCAGGCTGGAGAAGAAATTGCTCTTCGCAGGAAAGTCAGTCCTAGATGGTCCTCTGGCTCTTTGGGTCTGTTACTTTGCCCTCCAAGAGAGACATTCTGCTTGCCTTTACAAGTTTGTTTTATGCCTTTTCTCCCTAGTTGTTCCCACTTGGAGTTGTTTTTTTTTTGTTTGTTTGTTTGTTTTTTGGTTTTTGGGTCACACCTGGCAGCGCTCAAGGGTTACTCCTTACTCTATGCTCAGACATCACTCCTAGCAAGCTCAGGGGACCATATGGGATGCCAGGATTTAAACCACCAACCTTCTGCATGCAAGGCAAATGCCTTACCTCCATGCTATCTTTCCGGCCCCATCACTTGGAGTTTTCAACTTAGATAAGAGTCCACTGCTATGGCACTGTAAAGGAGAAGAATTTGGAACTTTTGATGGTCCTCTTCTTTTATGTTCTTATTATAACAACCCTTTGTTCCTGCTTGTGCTTCTCTCCTGAGTGGTGTCCAGCTTTCTCTGAGCCAGTTATCAAACAAAAATGCTTTATGGCTAGAGACAGACTAACTTCTTCAAATCTTACCTTGGCTTTATTGTAGTCCAAGGATTTACTGGAGTCAGGGAGGAGCCCTACCTGCCTGTTTCACCATGTATCATATTAGTGTCAGGCATGTTTATGTATGTTTATCCATAGGCAGGTCCTAGAGCACATGACTTTCAATGCTTTAGAGTAAAAAAGATTTGAAATGTCTGCCTTAATTTTGATAAGTGAAAGTGAAAAATTTTTTACTTTATTGAAAGTGAAAAAATTGTTCTTAGGTAGTTTAATTATATGTAAGCACAGAAGGGAACTCATCTGCCTGGTTTTTGTTTGTTTCTTTCCAGCAATGCAGTCACAAAGCTATCAGTTTGTCCAGTTAGCTTCGTTTTCATCACCAATAACCTCATGAAGAATACTAGAGTTTTGTTGTCTATGTTGTCTGTGGAGGATATGATACTCGCAGTTTCGGGGGAAGCCAAAGAACCATGCTGGAGTGAAGAATTGCTCTTTGCATGAATTGAAAGTCAAATCTAAATCTTATCCAGTCTTTCCAGTTCTGTTACTTTTACCTTACAAAAAAAAGTTTCAGGGGATAAATAGTGAAGTAGCATGTTTATTCTGCAATACTGGGAAGGAAGAAGAAAGATCAAAAGAGATACATTCTCAAGAGAAAACACAGCTTCGACAAGTGTACCCTAAGACAGGAAAGATAACTGGGTACATTGCTGGGAAGAGGTGGACACTAATAAAGGGATGCATGCTGGGACAATGTATGGCTGAAGTTCAAGCTATATAACTTTGTATCTCACAGTGATTCAATATGATATATAAATATATATATATATATATATATATATATATATATAGAGAGAGAGAGAGAGAGAGAGAGAGAGAATATGTATTTGCCTTTTTGGGCCAAACCCAGTGTGGGGACACCCAGAAGTTACTCCTGGCTATAACCCTCAAAAATCGCTCCTGGAAAAAAAAATCACTCCTGGATGGAGCCGGAGAGATAGCATGGAGGTAGGGCATTTGCCTTGCATGCAGAAGGACGGGTGTTCAAATCCCAGCATCCCATATGATCCCCAGAACCTGTCGGAGGCAATTTCTGAACGCAGAGCCAGGAGTAGCCCCTGAGCGCTGCCGGGTGTGACCCAAAAAAAAAAAAATAAAAATAAAATCGCTCCTGGCTTGGAGATCATATGGGACGCCAGGGGCTCGAACCATTGTCTGTCCAAGGTAGCGTGCTTAAACACCACACTGCTTGTGCCACTGCTCTGGCCTATTTTTTAAAGAAAAAAGAGTCCACATCTCAAGCCGGTACAGGACAAAGAGGAACCTTTGCAAAGTTGTTGGGGCTTTCTTTTTGTTTCGTTTTGTTTTTGTTTTACCTTTGCAAAGTTTACAGACACTTTCCCTACACTGCCCCTTTCATCCTCATTGCTGAGGGTGAAACACATAATAGTCTGGCAGTCTTCTATCTAGTATGGAGCTCTCTGCCTGCCAGAGCTACCGTTTTTTATTGAGTACAGAGATCACCCCTGAACGGGCAGTAAACCCACCCAGATTTACAAGTAAGACTATCTTTATTTTGGGTGAAACAAAATTGCAAACAAACAGATATAAAAAAAACCCAGGGATAAATTGTTTTAGGTAAAATAAGGTGTAACCCAACAACCTTTTGATATTCAAGTGTTCTTTGTTACAGCCCTGGAGCCTCTTCCCCTGGGGGTTAATCCACCTCTGCTTTCTGGGAGCCTTTGGTACTGTGGATCTGGAATTCTGCATCTCAATGCAAATATGGCTCCTTTGTCTCAAAGGCTTTCATGCCTCCAAGTTTATTTAGGCTTAAGGCAATGTTTTGCCCAGCAGATATTATGCGCCCTCTCCCCTCCATCTTTCACCCTGCAACAAGTACCATAATTGTGCTGCTAATGACCTAATTATGGCAACTGGATGATTCACATTTTCTTGAAGTATGTATGTATGACCCAATTCTGTATTCAGTTTAGATAGAGCAAGCTCAGCAGCAAGAGTTCTCAGGAAATCTGGAAAACAGAAACCCTTAGGGGGCATCAGGGAGAGTACAAGGTACAAGTACAGTGAGCAGAAATCCTTACCTGGTAGCCAGAAATTAGAGTTTTATTTTTCTAGAATTCGATGTGATTAGTATTTATATCAACACTTTAATGAAAAGTTGACTTTTTTTCCCTTACTACCACCTCCATACCAATGAAAAGGTCTGAACCTTGATATTTTGTCTGTGGCCCTGTAGTTCTCTCAAGAGTAGCCACAGCCTGACCCTGGGCTGGACATGCAGACTCATAGGCCACCACTGCCCTCTGCTGTGCATGCCAAAACAAAAACAAAAACAAAAACAGACAAACAAAAAAACACCATGTCTAATTAGGAAGATCTTAGCAGGATGAGGTGCAGACCCTTGCCCCCAAAGATTAATCACCTGGGCAGTAATAACAAACTACAATAGATTTGTGCTCTTGGCTGACAGATATCTATTAACTCACATTTCTGGAAAATCAAAGGTCAAGAGCAAGTGGTTGGGAAGCTTCTAAGGAAACTTCCTTGGCTGACTTCTAAGTACTCACCTAATTTCAATTCTGTGTGCTCAGTCTGTATCTTCCTATTCATAGAACATTACTTGCATGAGGATACCACCCTTGTGCCTTATTTTAGCTTTAGTTATCTCTTCATTTTTGTAAATAACTTGGAGGAGGAGGTATGGACCACACCCAGACATGGTCCTGGCTTTTTGCTCAGGGTCTCTCTTGGTAGTGCTCAAGAAGACCCTATGTGATAGCAGATATTGAACCTGGGTTAGTCACATGCAAGCTAAGCATCTTGATCTTATTTTTATTCTTTCCTTTTTCTCTTTTTTTTTGGGGGGGGGGGCACATCCATTGACTCTCAGGGCTTACTCCTGGCTATGTGCTCAGAAATCACTCCTGGCTTGGGGAATCCAACCCCCGTATGTCCTATAGGCTAAGTAAGTCTTACCTCTAGCGCCACTACTCAGGATCCTCTTTTACTTTTTGGTTTTTTTGAGCCACACCGGTGATGCTCAGGGGTTACTCCTGGCTATGTGCTCAGAAATCACTCCTGGCTTGGGGGGACCATATAGGATGCCGGGGGATACAACCGCGGTATGTCCTAGGCTAGTGCCGGCGAAACAGACTCCTTGCAGCTTGTACCACAGCTCCAGCTGTCCTTTTTCATTTAACTGAAGAAACATTGATGATAATATATCATGTGTATATTCAGTATTAATTAAGTTTCATTCCAATAAAGTATATTGGATGATAATGTAACGTTTATATACTGTAATAAATTCCCTTATAGAAGGATATTTCTCTTTAATTAAAACTCAAAGGTCCTATATCCAAATAAAAATCACAAAGTGTTTTAGCTTGCAATAAGTGGAAGTTTACAATTTCCTCAAAAAGACCCATATCCAAGCACCAAGACTAACATATATGAACTGTGTGACTTCTGAACATTTGAAATATCCTGGGCACAGAGGGCCAGCTGCAGCTCTTGGACAGTCTAGCCCTGGCCCTGCTCCCAGTCATGCAGTGGACTCAGCACCTCCTTTTCTGTGGGCAACAGCCCTCCCAAAGGCAGCTCCTCACCAGACAGCAAGCTGAGACCCTGTTCCATCAAGTTTGCCCTGATACGTGGCCTTTATTTTAGTGGGCAGCCAGTGGAACATGCTTTCATCTATTTGTTCAAGAAAAAGCAGCCAGAAGTCCTGGGAGAAAAGACTTTGTCTTTGAGCTGTCTTCATGGCAGGGCTCATTGCTCTGTGCCCCTTCCCAGCCAAGCATGCAGAGTTCTCTGATAACCTCAAGTCTTTTCTTTTCACCTCTATGTGGTCTTTTACATTATTCTCTGGAAGCAATAAATTGCTGCTGGCTATAAATATTTCTGATATTTCTCTAGATTTGGTTCCTTCTCTTGCTGATGCTTGGACTTTCCTCTTAGTCATGGCATGCCCTCTTTTTTTTTTTTTTGGTTTTTGGGTCACACCCAGCAGTGCTCAGGGGTTACTCCTGGCTCCATGCTCAGAAATTGCTCCTGGCAGGCACGGGGGACCATATGGGGCACCGGGATTCGAACCGATGACCTTTTGCATGAAAGGCAAACGCCTTACCTCCATGCTATCTCCCGGGCCCCGGCATGCCCTCTTAACAGTGAGAAACTGAGGACCAGAGTTGACTTCCCTTGAGATGTGAGATGGGATTAGTAAAAGAAAAATAGACAATATCTGTGATCAGAAATATTGCAAATCTAGAATTTGAAAAAGAGTTGTGATTTCTTAACTTCTATTTTCTTTTCTTATAAATTGTTTGCTTTATAAAGTTATCCTCTGGAAAATGTTCCCATGTCTAAGTAGCTAGTATTTTTGTTTTCTGGCCACACCTGACAGTGCTCAAGGCCTACTCTTAGCTCTGTGCTCAAAGATCATTACTGGTGGGGCCCCAGGAATCAATTTAAGTGGCATGCAAGGCAAACAACTTATTCATCTTACTAACTCTCTGGCTTCAGCCATTATCCAGTCATTATAGTACTGCAGTAAATTTGAATATAATATTAAATATTTTAAGCATCTGGGAAAAGATGTAAAAGGGTTTTTTTAATGTTATCCTAGAGAAATTAGGGAAATTACACAAAAGAGAGGTTAAATGCCCTGTAATGCATGACCTACAAGGACTGCAAGTATAATCTTGGCCCAGAGATTCTCCAGTTCTACAGGGTACAGGCAGGAAAATTTCAGGTCCAGCTGACTGAGTGTCACTAGGAGTGAACCCCTAGATTCTGAGCATTTCTTGGGAACTAAAAAACAAAAGCAAAGAAATAGCATTTGGGGCTGGAGCTAAGCCCATCAAGAGTGATCACTGAGCAAGGAGTCAGGAGTAAGCTGAGCAACAAAAAAAATAGGCAACAAGACTGAACTTAGAAAAAAATACCAAAAAATAAGTTTTAGATGCTTAAACTTATAGTTCCAGGGTGCACCTAATAACTCACACAACTGAAAACTTGTCCTGGATTTTCCCAAATTAAGCTGCCTTGGGATAAAAGTCACAATTGATTTATAGACACTTTTATTTGAAAAACAAACCATGGGAAAATATTCACTGCTTTGTAGCTAATACTTTTCTATTATTTTTGTTTGATTTTTCTTTTGTATACAGCTGGATCCCTCATTTGACTTTTCTTATGAAGCCTGCAACAATAACAAACAAAAGAGAAGGACCATAACAATTTTGAATTCTGATCCTAGTAGATACTTCAACATAATTTTTTTCTGTCCTTCCTTCATTCCTTCCTTTTTCTCTCCCTACATACTTGTCACCCTTTCATCTGTGTGTCACCAATATATCTATTTAGTATTATTTTTAATTGACTGCTCTGATTATACCTACTATTTGAAAAACTTTTTTTCTTTTTTCCCCCTTTCTTTCTTTCTCTTTTATTTTTGGAGTGTGCATGTGTATTTTCATTTTATGGGCCACAGCCATCCATGCTCAGGAACAGATCCTAGCTAGCTCTGTGCTAAGGACTTGCTCCTGGCAGAGCTCAGGAAACCATGTGGTGCTGGGGACCCAACAAGATCGCATGCGTGCATAGCATATGCTCATGTCTTTGAGCTATTTCTCCAGCCACAGGAAACCCAAGCTTTCTTTCAAGCTATTTAAAATCACTCTTCAAACATATCTAAGGAGACAGACAATTAACAGTTCAGAAAGGTGCCAAATTCTTGTCAAATTTGACAAATTATAGGTTAGGAAGATATGCCTTTTTACTTCTCATGACTTGCGCTCAAATTCAAATTAAAGTATGGTAGATTGTTAGTATATTCCTGTTTTAGTAAATATTTATAACATTTGTGACTTTGTTTTTAATTGATTATTTTTACTAAATGAGTTTATTTTTAATATTATTTATTTATTTATTTTGGTTTGTGGCACAGCCAGTAATATTCAGGAGTTACTTTTGGTTTTGCACTCCAAAACTATTCCTGGTGATGCTTGTACTTCCATATCAGATATCAGAGATTGAACCTGATCAACTACATGCAAGACACATGTCTTTCTCACTGTACTATTAGTCAGGCCCAAATATATATCACTTTCATGGTGACAATAAAATAATCTGTCTTTACTTACTGCTGTCTTACAAAGATAAAACTATAATTTCCTTCCCTGTCTCTAATTAAAATCATATATTATTGTCACAAACTTTTTTGTATTTTGTACACTATTAATCTCTGACTATGCTCTGTAGGATTGCATAGGGACTAAGCTAAAAGGTGTCACCTACTTACTCTTTAGCCCTCTAAAGAACCATATTTCCTTAATTTTGCAACTTCTGCTTTTGCTTAAGACTCTTTTACTGGGGCCTAGAGAGATAGCGCAGCGGTGTTTGCCTTGCAAGCAGCCAATCCAGAACCTATGGTGGTTGGTTCGAATCCACCACCACCACCCCCAGCACCGCCGGGTGTGGCACAAAAACAAAAAAGACTTTTTGAAAATATAGCAAATTTTTAAATAATGGAAACCTACTACCTAATGCTCTACTTTTAAAACTTTAATCTTATAGACTTTTAAAGCAAATGACTTGCCAAGATCACAGCTTATTCACAAATTTTGACACCAATTCTGTACATACAACTTCTTGCAGGATAAAACTATTAGAAAGTATTATCTCGGGGCCAGGCGGTGGCGCTGGAGGTAAGGTGCCTGCACTAACCTAGGACGGACAGAGGTTCGATCCCCCGGTTCCCCATATGGTCCCCCGTGCCTGCCAGGAGCGACTTCTGAGTGAATAGCCAAGAGTAACCCCTGAGCATCATCGGGTGTGACCCCCCCCAAAAAAAAAGTATTATCTCTTGAACACTGCTATCCAGGGCCCAATCTGGAGCAGAATACAGTAAGGATCTAGAAAATAAGAACCAGACCAATAGTACAGCAAGTAGGGAGCTTACCTTGCATAGGGCCAACCAGCTTTTCATCCTTGTAGGATTTCCCAGAGGGTTCCCAAAGCACCATCAGGAGTGATTTATAAATTCAGAACCAAGAGTAACTGATCATCGCCAGGTGTACCCCAAAAAGAAAAAAAGAATTTAGGAAATAAATAAGTTAATCCATCAACAGTGGACTAAGTGGAAATTCTTATAGAAATGTGGTGGTCCCTTAGGTTTTAGGTTAGTCTAAGTAAATAAATAAGAACACCTTTCAATTCCTAAACAAAGCAAATGGGTGTGACCTAAAAAATTACATGTAAAACTAAAGTGACCAACATATAAAACAAGTGCCTACATATATATGTATATAAATGTATATGTAAATCTCCTGTCCATCACATGTTAACAAAGATAACAGCATTTTCTAACAACATTTTTGACATTGTCTTCACAAAAAAAGCCAGCTCAGGTCTGTCTTGCAACCTACTGGTAAAATTGCTCCCTCTTGTGGTCACAGAAGAGAAAAGATAATAAGCTTTATTATTATTTTTTTTTAGCATATTTAGGGCAAAGCTAAGTCTGATCCTCAACATATGTATTTTCTACTTTTCTCATAATGTCTCTTTCACAGAATTAGACAAATAAACTAATGTGTATGATAATTTTACAATAAACCTTATATTTATATCTCAAAAATATTAGAGGAAAGACTAATTTATTTTTCATCTTTTGTTGATTCAAGGCAACCAAGAGATCTTGTTTCTAAAGAATCAATACTGAAGTGACAACATTCAGACTAGCAAAGAAGGATTATTAACAAAGAAGCCATAAAGGAAATATTTTATGGAGAAAGTGTATGTGGTTGGGTGAAGTTATCTGATAAAGGATTGTTGTGGTTTGATTTAATCAGGCATATAGAAAAGAGATCCATAGTATATAAATGTAATGAGGTGGCATTTAGAAAAAGAACAAATAAAAAACTCTTTACATATGAGTATTCTGCTTCTTCCCTTTACATAGATGTCCAACCTGTGATGAATATCCCCATACTTGTTTCTCCCCTAGTTCTCTTTATTTTCACAACGATAATGACATAAAAAAAGAAAGCAGCTAAGTGGCAGGAAATAGGATGCTTTTAGCACCTGATTGTAGATACACATGCTCACAAAATAAATTTGCTGGAATCCTTTAGTCCCCATTTGAAAGAACAAATGAGCACAAGACAAAGAGCTGGCACAAGAGAAGAATTCTAAAAGCTCTCCACAGCAGAGGCATGCTGAGAAGAAAGCACATTCAAAGTTAGTCTTTTGATATATGATGTTGGCAGGAGCCCACTTCATTATGTCCAGTTGTGCTTTCATTTTGAAAATGACATCTAATAGAAACAGATGGCTGGGCTTAACTATCTTCTCCTTAACACTAGGAGAACGAAAAGTCACTGCATCTCCAAGGATGTTCACCAGGTATGCGGAACAAAGCCATCTGAGTGAGCAGCCCTTACACATACATAGTAGCTGCTGAAAGAATGTCTTGTAGGGGCCCGGGAGATAGCATGGAGGTAAGGCGTTTGCCTTTCATGCAAAAGGTCATCGGTTCGAGTCCGGGTGTCCCATATGGTCCCCCGTGCCTGCCAAGAGCAATTTCTGAGCATGGAGCCAGGAGTAACCCCTGAGCACTGCCGGGTGTGATCCAAAAACCAAAAAAAAAAAAAAAAAAGAATGTCTTGTAAATAGCAAGATCATAAGCCGAACCTTCTGGTATGACATTTAAATGAGGCTACTCTAGCAACAGAAACTGCAGCAGACTCCAAGAGCCTACTGCTAAGATTGTTTGGCATAGTATGGCAGGAAGTAGAGAAGAAACAAACTTAAAGCTCACAGGAGGTGAGGTTTGTTTAAATAATAGAAAGTAATTAGGCTGAAGACAAAAATCAGTGATGGCATTTTATAATTACAATTAATTTAAAGGTTAATTTCCTTTGGTGCTAAAATCTTATTTAAAACATTTACCAGGAAAGGAAATTAGGATGTTACTATCAAGAGGCATTGAGTGCTTCTGGGAATCTATGTCTATTATCACTTGAAAATTAGGTTAGGCCCAAAGTGGGAATTTCAACTCATTTTTGTGTATAATACATGGTGGTCAGGTCTAAGAGTCAGCAGGATTGACTAGGGCAGGCGGTGCAAGATTTGCATGTTTTGTTTGTTTATGGAATTAATTGCAAATGTTTCCAACAAAGGATCTTAGTTTATACATGAGCAATCTGGACACAAAAAGAAAATTGGATATGGATTGCTGCCTTTCTAACTAATGAAGTTGATGTTAAAGAAATTCCCAAGGGCAATGTTTGAAAAAGAAAGTCATACGGTCATATACTTTCATCTCTAAAATAAATGAGGCTGGTAGACAGTATTTCTGTTGACTCCATTCTTGTCAATCCTGTTTTCCCTCTCCCACGTCTCACTCTTTTCATCATTGCTTTTAAATTGAGATTTTTCCATTTGTCCATTTTCCAACTGGGAACTGTCATACCTCATTTTCCAAATGCTATTGATGATTAAAGAAAATACCACTGATGAATAAAAAATGTTTTATTTTAACTTGTTTCTCTTAGCATTATAGTTTCTAAGAATTCATAGACAAAATAATAGTCAATTAGATAGTATAGAGGTATGCTAGATTGATAGATGGATAGGTATTGATATATTTCACTCAGCAATTTAATAATCTGGAAATATGCTTAATAAAATCAATATATAATAGTAGCAGCAACTAGAGGAAAATAACTTTTAGGCTGATATATTTTACTCACTATGCTTTTGCAGATTTGCCCATTTCAATGCTCTCTTGTTGTAGTTGGCATGTGAACCAGTCATAGAAATATGAAATTATATAGAATCAAAAAAGTCTGAGATGTGTTAGCAGCTACCTACTTTAACCCCAAAATTGTACAATCAAAGAAAGGAAAACTAGAATTGACTTGCTTCAAGTCACACCACCAGATTGAGGCAGCAATTACACCTTCCAATTTTAATTTGACTTGTCCATATCATTTTACTGTGATAGGCAAGATGTACAATGTTTTCAACACATATGACTCCATGGTAGGCTTTGGTGTTAGTTACTGGGGATGAAGCAGACACCCAAACATTGGCTGCCTTCACCTTCATATGCTCACAGACCAGTATGCAGTTCACATGTAGAATCAAGATGAGATGTCATGACATTTTTTTTTTTGGTTTTTTTGGGGGACCACACTCGGTGACACTCAGGGGATACTCCTGGCTATTCGCTCAGAAGTCGCTCCTGGCAGGCACGGGGGACCATATGGGGAACCAAGGGATCGAACAGAGGTCCATCCTAGGTTAGCACAAGGCAAGGCAGGCACCTTACCTCCAGCGCCACTGCCCAGCCCCCAAGATGTGATGACATTAACCAACAGAGAGTTGTGGTGTGGCAGGAATTCATCCAGTGAATGTCTCATACAATTTAAAGGACTAGAGAATTTTCCTGACAATTGACATTTTCCCCTATAACCTGAGGAAAAAATCAGAGGGCTATGTAGAAATTATCAACCCCCCAAAAAAGTTTACCTTTAAAAAAGAGGATTGCTTTCCCAATGCATATCAAGCAAAAACAACCATCATTCTACACAGGAATGATCTTAAGTGTTTTTAATGAGCTTGCTAAAACAAATCTAATTACAACTTTCCAGAATATCAATAAAAACATTAAAGCAACCAGTGGACATTCTGTTTCCTGAAACTGCTGCTGTTGTTCTAAACAAATGATTAATTTTTCCTGAGGACTTAACGGTATGTTTTTTTTTTTTTCTGGAGGCTGAAAAATGAGGCAAAAGCTGTTAAATGCTAGCATAAAATTACATGAGAAATATTTTTCTATTGGTTGATTATAGCATGAATACATTTTTAGTTTGTTTATGTAAATATTCATACCTTGACATGCCCACAGTCTAATTTAAAAGCACTGCACTTACGTGGTTGTGTCTTCTAAATATATCCTTAATATAAACTAAAAAGACATATCCAATCATGTCTAACTAACTCACCTAGAACATGTAATAATGGTTCTCTCTCATTTCAACTAAAAAGCTTGTAATATGTAATTGAAAGCTATTCAAGAGCGAGGACAAACAAATTTATAAAGTTTTTGAACTTCTAGCTCCTACCACCCCCATCACTAATCACGTTTCATCTACCTTTGTGGATTCTTTCTTCAAGGCCTACCTGGATAATCTTCCTTATGAAGAAAGGGGAGGTATCTAAAATCATCAGCTTTTAAACTCTGCCTACCTGTTAATAATTTCTTTTTCCCTCTTCCTGTTTTCTGGCCCTCTCCTTGACAAAATTTTCTTCATCTTTTTCTTTTGGAGCTTCCCTCCAAGAAAACCTTTGTTTATCTCATTTAAACCTTTTCTATATCTCCACTTTTTGTGTGACCAGTACTGTCAGCAGAACACTCCCTAAAAGATTTGGTTTCATTCCTTGCTTTCACTTGTTCAGGTTTATATTTCAGCATCCAGGACTGAGATGCACGTCTTTGCTTCTGATCTTGGATTGTTGCTGTACAATGTTGGAGAATCTCATGAAACCTGGTACATGGCTCCCTGCTACTCACTAATGCTCTCCTTCCTTACTAAGTGTCACACATGCCACAGAACACATTCAAACCTCTCCTAGATTCAACATATTTAGTACACTTAACATTGATCAAATAAAAGTCAGCCAACATCAAGTCATTTACTCTTTTGCTCAGAGAACCATAAATAAGACCAATCCCCATCTCCTTGTTTTTCCTAATATAATACAAAATGATTTCAAACAAAAGTATGTAAACTCCAGAAATTCAGTCCTGTATACTTTTCTTCTGATTGTTTTGTTTTTATTGCTATTTTTTGTTTTGTTTTGTTTTGTTTAGGCCACACCCAGCCACACCAAGGGATTGTTCATGGCTCAGAAATTACTCCTGGCAGGCTAAAAGGACCATATAGGATCCCTGGGATAGAAACTGTTTGACTGCGAACAAGGCAAATGCACCAACTTCTGTGCTATCCACTATCCCTCTGCTCTGGTTTTTATTTCTAAAGGGTGTGGGGGAAATTGTTCCATGAGAGTCAGGGACTCAGGGTCACTTTCACAGATGCTTGACCCAGAAATGTGCACCTATGGTTTCAGTATTCTGCCCCAGCTGTACAAGGCTTCTAGACCCACTCAGTGGATCTATGGCCAAACTAGGTTTCGCCTAGCAGAAACTGGGGCTCATCATACTGAGGGTCAAATTCTAGTTTTGAGGCAGTAAGGCCTACATTCTACCACCTTGAGCCATCTCTCTGACTCTGATAGTATTTCTCTGCAATATAAATTATCTTCTGTATCACACAGATACTTCCTATTACTTGTTAGACACAGTTTAGCATCAAAGTGAAAGGTTACCAAAAATCCTCAACTTTACTTAACTTCTGCTGATGAGTTCTATGGTGTACCATGCCACAAAGAATTTTAGTAAATACCAGTAAATGTTTTATCCTGAAATGGAGAGATACTACAGAGATCTCACTGTATCCTGACATTAAATGCTCCTGTTTGGGTTGACTAAGCAGCATGATATATAACTGCTAGGCTCATTTTTTAATATAATTTTTATTTTAATCATAGTAGCTTACATATTGTTGACAATAATATTTTAGGTACATATTAACATAAAATCAGGGGAATTCCCATCACCGAATTGTCGTCCCTCCACCTCTGCTCCTGTCCTTCTTCCCTCAACCCCGAGGCTGCTAGAATAGGTGGTCCCCTCTGTGCCTAGCTTACTACTTAGTGCTCTTACACCTGTTTGTTCTTGGTACCTCCCTTATCCCCTCCCC
>PVKC010030191.1:0-14897 GCA_004027635.1 Crocidura indochinensis | reverse complement strand
GCAGAAAGCCAGGTCCCACCCTAGAGTAGGGTCCAATCACTGATCAGGGTAAGATCAGGGTGGGTCCAGAAAGCCAGGTCCCACCCTAGAGTAGGGTCCAATCACTGATCAGGGTAGGATCAGGGTGGGTCCAGAAATGTTTATACATAGAAATTCCAAATCATGATAAGATTAGAAATGTTTACATATGCAACAGTTATTTATATAACTGCGCTCACCACTGTTTGTGGTGAGCTTCATGAAGTGAGCTGGAAGTTCCAGCCCTCCTCTCATTGTCTCTGATAATTGATGCAAAAATGACTTTTATTTTCTTTAAAACCCATAGATGAGTGAGAATATTCTGCGTCTCTCTCCCTCTGACTTATTTCACTCAGCATGGTAGATGCCACGTACATCCATGTATAGGAAAACTTCATGACTTCATCTCTCCTGACAGCTGCATAATATTATATTTTGTATATGTGCCACAGTTTCTTTAGCCATTCGTCTGTTGAAGGGCATCTTGGTTGTTTCCAGAGCATGGCTACTGTGGATAGTGCTGCAATAAATATAGGTGTGAGGAAGGGTTTTTTGTATTGAATTTTTGTGTTCTTAGGATATATCCCTAGGAGTGGAATCGCTGGGTCAAATGGGAGCTCAATTTCCAGTTTTTGGAAGAATCTCCATATCGCTTTCCATAGAGGTTGGAGTAGACAGCATTCTTACCAACAGTGGATTCCACCAACAGTTCCTTTCTCTCCAAATTCCCACCAGCACTGATTATTCTCATTCTTTGTGATGTGCGCCAATCTCTGTGGTGTGTGGTGGTATCTCATCGTTATTTT
The DNA here is from genome assembly GCA_004027635.1 of Crocidura indochinensis. Lineage (NCBI taxonomy): Eukaryota > Metazoa > Chordata > Mammalia > Eulipotyphla > Soricidae > Crocidura > Crocidura indochinensis. The sequence goes on along the minus strand of PVKC010030191.1, from coordinate 14,073 downwards.
GATTTGTATCTCCCTGATGATGAGTGACGAGCATTTTTTTATGTGCTTTTTGGCCATTTGTATTTCTTTTTTATCAAAGTGTCTGTTCAATTCTTCTCCCCATTTTTTGATGGGGTTAGATGCTTTTTTCTTGTAAAGTTCTGTCAGTGCCCTGTATATTTTGGATATCAGACAAGATGGGTATTGGGTAAATAGTTTCTCCCACTCGGTGTGTGACTCTTGTATCCTGGGCACTATTTCTTTTGAGGTGCAGAAGCTTCTCAGTTTAATGTATTCCCATCTGTTGATCTCTGCTTCCACTTGTTTAGAAAGTGCACTTTCCTCCTAGAAGATGCCTTTAGTCTCAATGTCATGGAGTGTTTTACCGACATGTTGTTCTACATACCTTATGGTATCAGGTCTGATATCAAGGTCTTGAAACCATTTGGATTTTACCTTCATACATGATGTTAACTGAGGGTCTATGTTCATTTTTTTGCAAGTGGCTAACCAGTTCGGTCAGCACCACTTGATGAAGAGATTTTCCCCCGCTCCACTTAGGATTTCATGCTCCTTTGTCAAAAATTAGGTAATTGTGGGGGCCCGGCGGTGGCGCTGCAGGTAAGGTGCTGCCTTGCCTGCGCTAAAGTAGAATGGGCCGCGGTTCGATTCCCCGGTTCCCCATATGGTCCCCCGTGCCTGCCAGGAGCAACTTCTGAGCAAATAGCCAGGAGTAACCCCTGAGCATCACCGGGTGTGGCCCAAAAACCAAAAAAAAAAAAAAAAAAATTAGGTAATTGTATGTCTGGGGGACAGTGTCTGTGAACTCAAGCCTATTCCACTGAACTGAGGGTCTGTTTTTATTCCAATACCATGCTGTTTTGATAATTATTGCTTTGTAGTACAGTTTAAAGTTGGGGAAAGTAATGCCTCCCATATTTCTTTTCCCTGGGAGTGCTTTAGCTATTCGAGGGTGTTTATTGTTCCAGATGAAATTCATAATTGTTTGACCCACTTTTTGAAGAATGTCATGGATATTTTTACAGGGATCACATTAAATCTGTATAATGCTTTGAGGAGTATTGCCATTTTAATGATGTTAATCCTGCCAATCCATGAGTAGGGTATGTGTTTCCATTTCCATGTGTACTCTCTTATTTCCTGGAGCAGGGCTTTATAGTTTTCTTTGTATATGTCCTTCATGTCTTTGGTCAAGTTGACTCCAAGGTATTTGAGTTTGTGTGTTACTATTGTGAATGGGATTGCCTTCTTGACTTCTGTCTCTTCCCTATCATTATTGGTGTATTAAAAAGCCATTGATTTATGTGTGTTAATTTTGTAGCCTGCCACCTTGCTATATGAGTTTATTGATTCTCGAAGCTTTTTGGTAGAGTCTTTAGGGCTTTCTAAGTAGAGTATCATGTTGTCTGCAAACAGTGAGAGCTTGACTTCTTCCTTTCCTCTCTGGATTCCCTTGATATCTTTTTCTTGCCTGATCGCTATAGCAAGAACTTCCAGTACTATGTTGAAGAGGAGTGGTGAGAGCAGACAGCTTTGTCTTGTACCAGAATTTAGAGGAAAGGATTACAGTTTTTCTACATTGAGGATAATATTTACCATTGGCTTGTGGTAGATGGCTTCAACTAGATTGAGAAAGGTTCCTTCCATTCCCATCTTGCTGAGAGTTTTGATCAAGAATGGGTGTTCGACCTTATCAAATGCTTTTTCTGCATCTATTGATATAATCATGTGATTTTTATTTTTCTTCTTGTTGATGTTGTGTATGATGTTGATAGATTTACAGATGTTAAACCATCCCTGCATTCCTGGGATGAAACCTACTTGATCGTAGTGTATGATCTTCTTGATGATGCATTGGATCCTATTTGACAGGATTTTGTTGAGGATATTTGCGTCAGCATTCATCAAGGATATTGGTCTGTAATTTTCTTTTTTGGCAGCATCTCTGACGGGTTTTGGTATAAAGGTGATGTTGGTTTCATAAACGCTGTTTGGGAGTGTTCCTGTTTTTTCAATCATGGAAGAGCCTGGCTAGAATTGGTAGCAGTTCCTCTTGAAAGATTTGAAAAAAATTCATTAGGAAATCCATCTGTACCTGGGTTTTTCTTTTGGGGCAGATGTTTGATTACACTTTCTATTTCCTCAGTGGTGAGGGGGCTGTTTAGATATTCTACATCCTCCTTACTTAAATGTGGAATGTTATATGTCCAAGAATTCTTCCCTTTTTTATAGGTTCTCATGCTAATGGAGACTGTAAAATAAGTAAAGATCTTAAATAATCTTAACACAATTAACTTATAATTCTCACATTGAACCTAACTAAATTGAAAAGAAATGAATAGCCAAAACATGATTTCCAATCCATAAACAAATATATCTTTACCACTTCAGTGGACTGTATAGATAATTAGATACAAAATGAACTGCAGTAAATTGTTTATTTCATTTAACAAATAAATGTATACATAAATTGGTGTCTCATTTTACTTCACATAACTTATGAACAATTATTTTGAATAAGAATCAAACAAAATTAAGAGTTTATTTTTAGGGGCCGGGCAGTGGCGCTGGAGATAAGGTGCCTGCGCTAACCTAGGACGGACCATGGTTCGATCCCCCAGTTGCCCATATGGTCCCCCGTGCCTGCCAGGAGCGACTTCTGAGTGAATAGCCAGGAGTAACCCCTGAGCGTCACCGGGTGTGGCCCAAAAACCAAAAAAAAAAAAAAGAGTTTATTTTTAGATAAAGTAGAAACAGTTTTTTTTAGCTGTGGTTATAATTGGTAACAAGAAGTAAATTGAGGCCATCTGAGTGCCTTAGTCCCTACAGCTCTGGGGAGCAGGTGAGTGCTGCAGCTAGGGAACAGACAGAAACCAAACTTGCCTGCGAAGATAGGGTGGAATTGAACAGGAGATGCCAACTAGGTGCTTAGCCCCTGCAGCTCTGAAGAGAGAATGAGTGCTGGGATAGATAGTGGATAGATAGGGGATAGGGGATAGATAGGAGAAATCTGACCTTACCAGAACAAGCGAAAGCAAGACCACTTGGTCAAGGCCATCATTGTGCCTTAGCCACAACTGTACTGTAATACATACACACCCTGGTCATAACATTGCTGCTCTACAAACATTTCTGACACTTAAGAGTATTAGGCAATGCAGGCCCAACTCTTTTCTACCTTTGAACATATATAGCCCCAAAACCTAACCAACTATACCAATTTAACTCAATTTACATGGGGGGCCACAGGCTGCAAAGTTGGGGTGATCCTTGAGTGCAAAGTCAGTAGTAAGCCTTGAACATTGGGGGGTATGACCCAAACAACTAAAACAAAACAAAGCAAAAAAAGATTCCTCTAGGGCAGGGCCACAAAATGTTGTATGGAGGGCGGCAAATGGCCCATCGACCTCAAGTTTGAGACCCCTGATCTAGACTCTCATATCTCTATCATACTTAGGTAAACACATGCTCTCTGAGAAAATAAGCCCTAAAATAGATCTACCTCCAACAGCCTCTCACACAACAAAACAGACCAATTAAAAAAGCCTGAACACCCAGTACCCTAACCCACCCTATGAAAAGAATAATGGGTAAACTAAGAAAGACACCAGCAGTGGGTATATAGAAAGAAATACTAATATATTCCCAAGTCCTCCAAAAAATACAAACGTTATAGACAAGGATATAAGATCAGCACTTAATGTTCTAGCAATGGAATTCAAAGAATCACTAACTAAAGAAATTAAGAAATCCATAGATGATAGTTCATCAAAATCAAAGAAATACTCTATCAGAAAATGAGAGAATTAATACAAACAGAACTGAGGTAACTAAAGAAAATGCTAGCAAGACACAATAACAGTATTACATACATAGAGAATCACATGAATGAGCTCAAGGAATAAACACAACCAGCAACAACAAAGAAGTCAACAAAGAAATGAGAGACAAAACATTAGAAGACAATGTGAATTACTTAATGAACAAAGAAAGAAGAAATAATTTATGACTGGTAGGAATACCAGAAGGGGAGGAATAACAGAACTGTAGGGGAATAACAAGTGGTCAGGGAAATAATAGCACAAAATTTTCAACCCACTGGAAAGAGACACCTGTACAAAATCATGAGGTAAAAAGAGTACCCAATAAAATAGATCCTAGTAGGCCAACATGAATACACATGATAATCCAAATGGCATAGAACAAAGAGAAAGATGTATTCTTAAAAGCAATAAGGGAGAAAAAGACCTCAAGTACAAAGGAAGGAACATAATAATCAAACCAGATCTCCCATTTGAAATTATTCAAGCAAGAAGACAGTGGAATGACATATTTAAACTACTGAATGTAAGAAACTTCCAATATAGAGTCCACTGCCCAGTAAAACTCTCATTCAGGTGGGAGGGAAGACAAAGCATTCTCAAGCAAAAAAGAACTCGCACTATTTGAGCTGATCAAGCCATCTCTAAATTAACTACTCAGAGATGAATTCCACAATCCAAACACCTAGTTATAACAATAACAAACCTATTTCAATAGAACAACACAAATACCTTCTCTGTCAATAATCTCCATAAATATCAATTAATTAAACTTCCCCAATAAAAGAAATAGAGTAGAGGGTTGGATTAGAATACTAAAACTTGACATCTACTGTCTAGAAGAAACACACTTAAAAGAACAAGATAGACACAGTCTTAGAATAAAAAGATAGAAATCAATTAATCAAACCAATGAAAAACAATTAAAACCCGGAACAGCCATTCTTATATCAGGCCAAATCACATTCAACTTCAAGAAAATGCTCATAAACAAAGAGGATCACTAATTATTAATCAGGGGTACATTATACCAAAAAGTACTAACTTTTATTAACATTAATGCACCAAATGTAGAGCCAACAATATATGTAAGGCATCTGACTGCAAACCTCGAGCAAATATAGAAGGAAATGTGATAGTAGTAGGAGACTTAAACACACAACTATCACCAGTAGACTGATTCACTAAGAGAAACCTAGCAAAGACATAAGAGCCCTGAGTGAGAAACTATAAGAACTAGGATTAATGGACCTGTACAAGGTCCTCCACCTCCAGAAAGCAGAATACGCATTCTTCTTAAATGCAAATGGAACCGTGTCTTAGTATATAAATCTAACTAACACAAAGTCACAAATATAAAAATCATAAGAAGCACATTATTAGATCACAAATCAACAGAGATTAAGATTGACTGTAAAAAGAAAGTCTGGAGAAAATCCAACACCTGAAGACTTAACAACATGCTGCTCATCAAAAGCTGGATCAAAGAGAAAATCAAGGAAGAAATAAAAAGTTTCTTTGAGAAAAATGACAATGAAATGAAAAATTGTCAAAATCTGTGGGATACAGTAAAAGCAGTAAATAAGAGGATATTCATAGCAATACAGGCCTAGTTTAGGAAAGAGCAAGTGACAAAATTAATAGCTGAAATGGAAACCATAAGTTCCTGGAAAAAAAAACAGCAGGGAACCCCCAAACAGCCAGAAGACAATAAATAAGAAAAGCCAGAGCAGAAATAAACAACATAGAAACAAAGAAAACAATACCAAAAAATCAACAAGACCAGGAGCGGTTTAATAAACAAGATAGACAAACCGTTGGCAAGACTCAGCAAAAAAAAAAAAAAAAAAAAAAAAAAAAAAAAAAAAAAAAAAAAAAGGAAAACACTCGAATAAATTGGATCACCAATGAAAGGTGAGAGTTTACAACCAACCAGAACCTCAAGAAATCGAAGACATCATCGTCATGACTGCTTATTATAAAGGATCGTACACAGTTAAGTTAGAGAAGCCAGAAGAAATTGACAAATTGACAGGTTTCTGGAAAAATATCATCTTCTAAGACTTAATAAGTAGGAAGTATAATGCCTAAACAGGAACTCTATCAGATCACAAATCAACAGAAATTTGTTTCTACATTTCCCACCATCACGTCTAAGGGAACAGAAACAGTAATTAAGAAACTCCCCAAGAAAATATTCCTAGTAATTCTATCAAATTCTATCAAACATTCCAAGTAGAATTAATATTATTGATCCTCAAGCTCTTCCAAAGCATTGAAAAGATAGGAATCCTCCTTAACTCTTTTTATGAGGGCAATATCACACGCATTTCTAAAACTGAAAAAGAGACCACCATTAAAGAAAACTACAGATCAATCTCACTAATGAACATGAATGCAAAAAATCCTCAACAAAATTCTAGCAAAACAAATTCAACAATACATCAAAAAGATTATACACCACGACCAAGTGGATTTCATCCCAGAGATGCAAGGATGGTTCAGCATACACAAATCAATCAACATCACATACCACATCAACCAAAGAAAGACAAAAATCACATGATCATATTGATAGGTGCAGAGAAGGCATTTGACAAAATCCAACATTCATTTATGATGAAAATACTTAGTAAAATAGGTTTTAAGGAACCTTCCTCAAGATAGTTAGAGGATCCATAAAAAGCCCACAGCCAAAATTATCCTTAATGTTGAAAAGTGAAAGCATTTCCACTAAGGTTAGGAACTAAGCAAGGCTGTCCACTTTCTACTCTCTTATTCAACATAGTTCTAGATGTTCTAGAAATAGCAATCAGAAAAGAAACGGGAATCAATGAAGTCCAAATAGCGAAAGAGGAAGTCAGACTATATTTTTTTGCAGGTGATATTATGATAAACATCGAAAACTCCTATCTTATTGCCAAACTAAATAATAATAAAAAAAAACATGCCTATAGTGTATATAGCCCCTCTTATATATTATCCTTCGACCCCTTTCAGAAATCCTTCTATCCTCTCATCCCCCAATCCTGATCTATTATCCCTCCTTATTTAACCCTGTTTACCCTCCATTTTCAACCCATTAGGTACTGAGAATGACCTCCTGCCCCAATAAACCACCACCCAGATCCCAAAGCAGAAAAACACTCTTTCTACCCCACATCTCATGCCCCAGCAAGAAACTACAACCAGTACAACTTCCCTTTCTGCTCACCCTCCTCCAAAATCTGGACTGATACATGCTACTGAACTCAGCTCCAGAAGGACCTCCAGCTCAAGGACACTATCTGATCCCTTACTGCTGTAAATTATTTCTAATATTCAACAAGACCATAGCTTGGGATGAAAACGTGCCCTGGATTTAACACCCTCACAAAAATATCTCAAAATTTAATTGGAGATGTCTGTGTTCACCTTATGTTTAATAAATTGATAATAATAACTCATTGAGTTTATTCCCATATGTAAAGGTAGCCTCCTCCATCATTTAGTTTTAATTACATTTTTCTCAAAAATTTTTTTAACTTTTAAAAATAATTTTTATTGAGATCCATGTGAATTACAAGTCTTTCACAGTCCTATTTAAGGCACATAGTAACAATGAATTAGGGCAATTCTCACCACCAGTGAGATAAGGCAGACACCTTAGCTCTAGCGCCCACCTTCCTGGCCATCCCTTTAACTCTTAGGCCAAGGTAATTTCTTACTAATTTCCGCAATACTCACTGTGCCTATGCCAAGAAGAAAGAAAGGAAGGAAGAAAGAAAGAAAGAAAGAAAGAAAGAAAGAAAGAAAGAAAGAAAGAAAGAAAGAAAGAAAGAAAGAAAGAAAGAAAGAAAGAAAGAAAGAAAGAAAGAAAGAAAGAAAGAAGAAAAAAGAAAGAAGAAAGAAGAAAGAAATAAAGAAAGAAGAAAGAAAAAGAAAGAAAGAAAGAGAGAAAGAAAGAGAAAGAAAGAGAAAGAAGAAAGAAAGAAAAAGAAAAGAAGCACAAACCTTGCCACACTAACCCTCCTAACTTTGTTTTTTCTTTGTATTATTATTATTAGTTTTTCTTTTTCTTCTCTTTTCTATTTTTCTTTCTTTTCCTTCTTTATTATTATAATTTTATTTTTATTTTATTTTATTTCATTCTAGTGATAATTTCATTCTAGTGATCGTGGTTGTTTTAAGTAGCTGGGTGCTTTTATTTTTGTTGTTGCTGGTTTTGGGGGGTATCTTTTATTTATTTTGTTTTTCTTCTTTTTCCCTTCTTTATTTTAAATTGATATTTATTTTTCTTCCTTTTTCTGAACATAATCACATAACTTGAATTATCATGTTCTGTCTCATGAATTTATGGGGGAATAAAACTGGAGGGTATCAGGAGAGAACAGTCTTATGAAAATTGAGTGGAAATAAAAGATGATCAGACTCAAACATCAAACTGAATGTCATCGACAATAGAATTGATACCCAATCTACAGCAAGCTATACACAAAGAGGAGCAGTTACACTAGTCGTGTGGGGGGGGAGGGCAAGTGAGGGAGGTATGGGATGCATTCTGGGAACAAGGGTGCAGAGAGGTGGTGGGAATGGCCCTGATTCATTGTCACTATGTAAGGTAAATATTAATGTGAAAGATTCGTAATTCACTTTGGTCACAAAAATTATTTTAATAAAGAAGAAAATCGAACAACATGGATTCGGTTTTTCAAAAAAATATTTATGATTGGGAAATGCTGCTCATAGGAAGTTAAAGTAAAATATTCAGCTGAAATGACTCCTGAGAAATAAAATACATATTTTTTGTTTTGGGGGCCACAACTGATGACATTCAATGGTTACCCCTGGCTATGCGCTCAGAAATCGCTCCTGGCTTGGGGGACCATATGGGACACTAAGGGATAAAATCGCAGTCCATTCTAAGCTAGCATGGGAAGGCAGATACCCCTTCACCACCACATTGACCCCAAGAAATAAAATAATTTTTCACCCAAAACAACTTTTAGACTTTTCTTTAGTTTGGGGAATTATTATGATTGTTGCTGAATGGTTTTTATAGAGAACACCAAAATGAAACATTTGCAATATTTTGACAGCCAGGTAGTATGTTTTAAATATACTTATTGTCATCAATTGGAAACAAATTAATATGATTTCTCTCCCTATCTCAAGACAACTATTTTATATTATTATAATCTAAATATAGGATGATAATATACAAATTAAAACAAAATACAAAAACTATATTTTATTTTTTATATCAGAGTCTAATTAAATTAAAGAGACTGCAAAACCTACTGGTTAAAAATTCCTGCTGAAATTCCAACTTCTGAAATCTTCATCTCCAAAAACATAAACCAAATAATATTAATAAGAAACAAAATGAAATAACACACAGAATTGGACAGTTGTAGAAAAATTTGCGGAGGTGTGGAGTCAGCCATCAAACTGACTGACCTCAATCTAACTGTAACCTCCCGAATGTCAAGTGTCCTGAAGCTGAAAGCTCGAATAGAGGAGTTTTAAAGACTCAATTCAGAAGAAATATCTTCTAATAATTTTTGATGTTTAATTCATTATTTTTCTCACAGCTAGAGTAATTTCTACATCAGCTCCACTGATCTTGAAAGCAGGGCAAATACAATTAAGTGTCTGGACAGGAGGAATTGCGATTGCAAAGAAGTTTCTGCTAGTTTGTTTTCCACCTAAAAGTTTAGTATGAGAAAAATCACAGTTAGACTGTACCAACAAACCTCAGAGGAATAGGTTAAATGGCAGTTAATTGATCTAATACTCAATAGTTTTTGATATGCTCCTTTTGGAAAGTAGAAATTTCTTGGGTAGAAGTAACAGCTCAACAGTAAGGCATTGTCTTGCATTCAACTTACATACGTTCAATCAACAGCACCCCAGATGGTTCCAATGCCACCAGTAAAGACCCCTCAGCTTAGAGACAGGAGTAAATTCTGAGTAATGCCAGGATTGGTGTAAAGAGAAAAAAAAACCCCATAAAATTAGTATATAGACACATCAGTTATTTTTCCCTACAAAAACTTTCTTATGAGCAAGCAGGATGATGGTTTCTAGTCTAAGACAGAAATTTGCCATCTGTGTACCTGCAGGATAGTTATTCATAGAGCTCTTTTTTGTGTCCCCTTGCCTCCTGGATAGTTTACCTGTCCCCACCCAAATCTCCATTGGCAAAGACAATAGAACCTTGGAATTACATCATGAACTCAAAATATAAAATTTTGTTTTCATAATATTTTCAGGAATTACCACTTGCCCTCACATGCAATATATATATATATATATATATTTAAAAAGCATAAAATAATTCATTTTTCACTTGATGAAATTTTTATTTTGGGTACAGGGAAAACAGCTATCCATACCTCTGTTCCTTTTTTCAAAGACTTTCATTCAGCTGCAACTATTTAAAATTGTGTTCCATTTCCATTCCTATAGCAGAAGTTAGAGAAAATAAATTCAGAGTACAGATTTCAAATGAAAACCTAGCAAGCTCTTCTGTGAATGGTGGCTGAAAATGGCACAAATATTTCTCTTTACCTCTTAAGAAAATGACAACATTCAGCCTAAAATCTCAGCCAGAGATCATTGTGTAGACTTTGCCATTACAAAGCAATACCACTGCTCACACATACACAGTGTGTGCCAGCCCATAAGAGTACTTATTGATACTCTGCTGCTCATAGTCTGTCACTTGACATTTTAAAAATGTTGTCTTTCTTCTTGTTACCCACTTAAAAATCATTATTCTGATACAGATTTCAAATGACTCCTTGAACAGAGGTTAAACTATACCATATAACTCTATAATGAAATGTTTATGTTAACACCATCAAACATGTTCATATAAACAAATAAATATGCATATGCTGAACATACCAATGTGTAAATATAATAAACATAAGATATGTCTTGTAGAATATTTGTTGGATAATCTATATATGATAGAAAATATGGATATATAGATTGATAAATAGAAATAAAATGGCATTTTCTAGATTTGTCAGTATTATGGTCTTCTAGATTAAAAAATAAAGAAGTTTTTTTGAATTATGTCAGAAAATTTAGAGAAAAGGCCCCATTTCAGTGTCAGACAAGTGTACAAAATGAAGTAGAATAGCCAACAAGCAAAATCTAAATGGATAGAAATATTTGGGCTCTGAAGTGAAGATGTCCTCACAAAGTTCTCTCTGTAGATTTAATTGCATCTCCAAAGAACAATAACTCAATATGATTCTTTAGTGTACAATGTATGAATGATATTAGAATTAATAATTGAGTGAGAAAAATAGAATGTCTTGAACACAGGCAGGATTTGGGGAAGGAGGAAAATAGGGGGCATTGGCGGTGGGAAGGTTGCACTGTTGAAAGAGATGTTCACTTTTACAACTGAAAAACTTTATGTAATCATGGTGCTTACATAAAGATATTTTTTAAAAAAGAATGAAAAAGGTTAATTTTGTCTCTTCTTACTAAATGAGATATCCATTCTAATAGCTGGCATCATTTTTTTTTGTGAAGCAAATGAATGATTATGTCTTTATTGCTAAGGTATATCTGTTTCAGGGTCTTTGGCCTCAAAAAAAGCTGTCTTGAACAAAGCAAATTGACAACATTCTGACTGGAGAAACAGCTAGAATAGCCTTTTCTTTCACCCAGGCCCCATTATTTATAGATACTGACATAGATTATAATTATTTTTGGCTTGTTATTTTTCTTCATTATTTTTTTTCTCCACAGGTTTTATATTCTTTTATTACTGACTTAAATGACAAGTACATAGCATACTAAAGCACTCTAGAACGTGTTTTGACTGTAGTATATGTAAAGTTTCTGCTTATTTGTATATAAACATGCATACATACATACATACATATAACAGACACACATTCTCCTTCACTTGGCCATGAGTTTTCTCATACACCTGGACTTATAGGGTCTATAAGTAATACTTTATTTTGTAGTTACTTAGTGGTTATTACAAAAGTGTATCATAGCTATTGATCCACTGGTTTGGGAAGGAATCAATGTTTGTGGGAAGTCCACTGGCTTCTATAACAATCAATGACTGGTAGAGAGTCAATGCTGTTTAATATGAATCAATATAAAACAGAAGCAGAACCCATGCCTTTGATTTATGAATTTATAGGAATCACATGGAGGGTGTTGGTCCTAAAGGTGCTGTGGTATCTAAAGAGCTCTGCTGAGAGAAAGGCAGGGACACTACAATGGGTGTGGTAGACTATGTTATAAAAAGTTGGAGAAATAAAAAAAAAATGACTCATACTGTCAATCAATTGCAAGAAAATGATTTAAGGCCGACAGCAAATCAGGAATAGAAAAAAGCCTGACTCTAAAAGAGATTCAGTCCAAACTAAAATTAGCAAGAGGAAGGTCAGGGAGACAGAGCAGGAGTAAAGCCAGTAACTCAAACCTGTACAACTCCCTGATTCTGCCTCTGGTTTCTGGATCACTGCCAGGATTGATCGTTGAGCACTTATCTTGGATGAAATCCTGAACCCAAAAGGGCATTTCCCTCAAACAAAAATGAATATACACATAAAATTAGTAGATGAAACTGTTAACAAATTTCTTCTAATATATGAAAGCATCACTTTGGCCTGGTTTGTTGTCTTCTTTATTCAAACCAGTGGTCTTGAAACCATCTTCAGATGTTAATTAGGCATTCAGGAGACAAGTCATCCGAGCAGGAATACTTTCTCTTTGTAAAAAAGAAAGAAACTCTCTGGATCCCCTTGGCTGCTTCTTTGCAGAGGAGTCCCTCAAGCCTCCCCAAACTGGTTTCTATGCTTCCAATTTTACCCTGTTACTAGCATTTTAAATTTAGGCTTATACTTCCATGCACCTTTATTGCTAAGGAGATTTCCACTAATAACATACTATTGTGATAATATGCAACAGGGCTTGAATTATGAACAAAATGTCTACACTTACCTTGATGAGAACAAACGTTCTTGAAATTTCTTTAAACATTCCATCAAATAATTTAGCATATGGGCAAAAGAAAGTATGAGAAAAAAGCTAAAGTAAAGAATTACTGGTGTAATAGAAAATAGTTTTCTTGAATCAAAACAGAATTAGGATTTCTTTTAGTAGTTGAAATGAAACAGATCACAGAAAATTAAAATTAGAAATCTATAGTATTATATTGGGCAGAGTGTCTATATTAAACACGTGTTATCTCAATATATAAATTTGTCATTATGCATTCTACAGTCTCTTTTATCTCATTCCCATGCTGGAATAAACTAAAGTGGGAAATTCTATCATCAGATATATAACTATAGTTCAAAACTGTGCCACTGTAAGAAAACTTGGATAGCTGCCTTAGCCATTAAAAACAGAGTTTAAGGGAAAACTATTTCAAAACTTACTTACAGATCAGTTAAAAGAACATTAATACCTCTGAAAGAGTCATGCATTAAGAAAAATGTCATTTTTCAATGCTTGACAATCTTGAAATTGCTATAGCTTATAAAAACAAAAACATACTGATAACTCCAGTTGTAAGGGCACAACAAAACTAAAACTTTAGGCCAAACAGAAATATCTATGTCACAGAGGCAGTACTTTAAAATCAATTTTTATGCCTTGGGCAACTTCTATTTTGAGATGAAAAATAGAATCTCTGTTTCTCTTCATAAAATGATACTGGCTAAATTTAGACAAATAGCACAAAGTTTATAGGATTCTGCAAAATAAGTTAACTTTATGCAAGCAATGAAGTTCCAAAGCAACATACTATTCTGAAAAGTGTTATTTTTTTCTGTTTTAATTTGCTCTCTTAGGGAAAAATCACCTTGTTGATATTTCAACCCAGCTCTTCTGTAGAGAATCCATCAAGCAAAGATTTAATATATCTGATTTGTCAGTCAGTGCTTCTTTAATATTTCCACCAGTACCAAATGCTGAAAGCTATGGCCTAATTATTTTCTGTTTTTTTAATTTTTGCAATGTAAGAAGAAAAATGAACAGTAGTAGAATGTGATTCTCACAGACATCAGAATACAAAGGTCTTATTGGGTACAGCTACAGGAGAAAATAAAAAGAAGATGATTCACAGGATTTCTTTTACTTTTTACATTGAATGAAAATAATTCCTAAGATTTCTGCATTTTTAATGACTATTTTCATAAAGGTAATAATGTTCTATATTTTAAATATCAAATATGAAAAATTTGGGGCCCGGAAGATAGCATGGAGGTAAGGCTTTTGCCTT
>PVKC010030190.1:0-14889 GCA_004027635.1 Crocidura indochinensis | reverse complement strand
AAAAAAAAAAAAAAAAAAAAAAAAAGAATTTATTTGAGTGTAGGTATCTCCCATTTTAATGTGCCTATGCAAGCAAGGAACAATGCCACATGGTTTTATAGGCCAATATGGGGGATGCAGGAACATGTATAAAACTCCACATGACGTGCTTAAACATAGGAATTAAACTGAGGGACTCTTCCACCGAATATTTCTTATTGAAAAGTTAACAAAGAGAAGAAAAGATAAAAAGTGGAGAAAATCTTCACTGTTTACGAGAATATTTAGTAAGATTTAGCTGTCAAAGAAAATAGATATAAAATATTCAAAGTCATATGTGAACATTTTATGTCTTTTGATATAGTTGGGGTTTGTTAAATCCAGTGAAACACGGTGTGTGATTAGGAATGTGGAGAACAGAAGTTAAAAAGGGTAAATGGGGGTTACTGAAGGATGGGGTGATAGAGTGGAAAATTGAAATCAGCTTTACAGGGGTGTGCAAAAGGGCAGAATACCAGATGGACATTCTACATACAAAAACATAATTTAAGGATGGGATATATTATTAATATATGCAGTGCGCACGGGGGCGATAGCCCCTGTGGTTCTGAATATGTAGACTAGAAAGATATTGCCAGAGACTGCCTTAGAAAAAATGAGCAGCTTACAACAACCCCAAATTTGGACTCATTTAAAGGCCGGGGGGCAGGAGAGGGTGCAGCTGGGGGCCTACCAAGGTTCCCAGCATGCCCAAGCAAGGGAGAAAGCCTTCAACATTGGGGCCACCCCAGGCTCCATGCCGGGTAGAACAAGGCTCAGGATCAAACCACAATTCGGTGGAGAACCAGCAGCCAGGATCCACCCAACCTCCTCCCTAGCCTCACACCCTGCACAGGGGCAAGGGCGGGGAAAACTTGGGATTCCCCTCCCAGAGGGGCCACCCAACACCCACCTTTTCTGGCCCCTGGGTCGCCACCCCAGGAGGCCCTGGAGGCCGGGGGTAGGAGAGGGTGCAACTGAGGACCTACCAAGGTTCCCAGCCTGCCCGAGCAAGGGAGAAAGCCTTCGACATTGGGGCCACCCCAGGCCCCATGCGGGGTAGAGCAAGGGTCAGGATCAAGCATTTTATTTTTTCTTTCCATTTCTTATCATTAACTTTGTTTTCACTTATCTGGGAACAAATGCATTATGATCACTATGTCAACTATGTGATGCATAGTCAACTATGTCAACTATGTGATGCATTTTCTTTAAATAAATAAAAAAATAAAATCAGATTTAAAAAATTTAGACTTTACTTTTCTTTAGTAAAGAAAAGTTCTTTAGTAAAGTTCACAAATTTGTATGATTCTTTTTTTAATTTTAATTTTTAATTATGGGAACAAAGATGCAGAGAAAGAGGAAAAGGTAAAGTTACAGTGAAAGAACAATCACCTATAACATAATTCTCAGAAGAAGTCCCATTGCTGATATCTTAACTTTGATCTTTCAGCCAAAGAACATTAAGATAAATAAAACAGAATCCATGTACAATTACAAATTAGTATGATTCTAGGACTACAAAATGTCTCCTGGTAACATCACAAGCTATTTTATGAATCATGATTATACACTAAAATATTCTACTAACTTTCTTCCTACAAGATAACTAAGGCCTTTATATGGAAATAATATACCCAGTAACATATTTTAAATGGACAAGTGTGAAATATATATATTAGTTCATAATATTTTAGTATAATAATAAATTTCTCTAATTTGAGAGAAAGTTCAAATAATAAATGAATAGCTTTCAAATAGTATACCAATCTAAAATTAAATTATCAGTTACTGCATTCTACTCCTAAATTGTCAACCATTCAGTCTTCTGAACTTAAGCAATTTATGTAAACTTTATAAGTCTATTTTGTCATATAGTATTTTTGAACTATATAATAAGAATAAATTCAATTGTAAAATATAATTAAATTACTTACCTTATTAAAACTGCTGAAAAAAAATTGGCTTGATTTTTGACATCCCAAATCCAGAATTCTCAAAGCTCAGTTCTATGTGCAAAGATTCTTAAAAAGTTAATACTGTTATTATAAAAGAGCAAAGAAAAACACAAAATCTTTTTTGGTAATTTGTCTTTGCACATAATGAGAGTAAGGGATAAAATTAAATTAATTTCAAACATATACTCCAAAAAGAAAAAAATATATTTTGCAGGTAAAAATAAGTTATGAGTACCAAGAGCCTTCCTTATGGACTAATAAAAAGTCAAATGGGAAAAAAATAAATTTGATTAAATTATGTGTGCCTTTTCCTATGTCAATGGAGCTTAACTATGCAAACAGAAGCAGTGAAGTAAATCAATGTTGGTTTATGAAAGATCAGAATTCAATATCTCAGTGATTGAAGGGCTTATGCATCAGAGTTTTACTGTTTAGCTTTTTGTTGAGAAGAAAGTAAACATGACAGTACCAAGGAGAAACTTGTTCACAGAATGACCCTGACAAGCTAGTTTTCTAAGGAGGAGTTTAGGTTATAGCTTTGAGCAGAGAATTTTAAAAAATTAAGCATATATTTTATCTTATTGTTTCATATATTTCAAACTATCTTTAAACTGATTATTATGTTTAAAAGTATATTATTAAATATATTTATTTTTAACAAGCAAAATGGTTTCACATTCTATTAAAAAATGAAAGCAAAAATGTCTTCACCTATTTTCATATGTCTCATCAAATATTTGGTGAAGAAATCAGAGATTTTTTTCTGATTTGAATCCATCCATGAGTGAAGTCATAAATAATATCACATATGTATCAATACATTAATCTCCATGGAAACAGACTTACTGCAAAAAACAGAGGTTTATGACTGTTAAACCCTGAGCAATAGGAAAAGCAGCAAAAGGTAAAAAGGAATCAGGACGGTTTCTAGCAATTCAACACCAGCCACCCAGCAGGAGCAATCCAGCAGGTCCACAAAGCACTACAACTCTGGCTTTATATACCCTTAGGTCAACAGCAATTACAAACTGTGGTCATTCAGTAACTAATGTTTTACCCTTAAAGTGAGAATAGTGGCTTATGGCTGACCAGGGACCATAAGAGTCCCTGCTTAATTATATATCCTCTAATTTTCTGTAGAAAAAAATGGGAGGGGAAGTAGCAATAAATGATAGTATCTAAGTATTGTTCTACTTTGCCAATCAAGTTTTAGGTTGGTCATATATGAAGGGTTTCAGCAAATAATACAGTCTATCAGCACAGAATAGTCAGGAAGTCCTCACCAGGTCAAAAGAGCCAGGTCCTTGGGGCCTGGGAGATAGCATGGAGGTAGGGCATTTGCCTTTCATGCAAAAGGTCATCGGTTCGAATCCCGGTGCCCCATATGGTCCCCCGTGCCTGCCAGGAGCAATTTCTGAGCATGGAGCCAGGAGTAACCCCTGAGCACTGCCGGGTGTGACCCAAAAACCAAAAAAAAAACCAAAAAAAAAAAAAAAAAAAAAAAAAAAAAAAAAAAAAAAAAAAAAAAAAAAAAAAAAAAAAAAAAAAGAACCAGGTCCTATAGCCAGGATCCAAGTTGCAGAAACTGACTCAAGTACATGGTAGATCCTTGCAAGCTGTAGTTCTTTAACTACTAATAGGGTGATTATAGGGTGATCTCAACTTTACCTGAAAATGAACCATCAATATAAAATACTGATACATTGGTAATAAGAGAGTGGGGGGAGGGAGGGAAGGGACATTTTTGTCACTCATATAAATGATAGCAGTTGTAGAGGAGACACAAACAAAGCCTAGTGAAACAAATTACATTTATAGAACTATTTTGGTTTTCTTTTATCTTAAGTAGTCTCACAAAAAAAAGATTATTTTTCCAATTTACCTACTATGTATTCATAGTCAATGTGAGCAAGTAGTCTGGGGTCTGAAACTTTGTGCTAGAAGTGGCAGTATCAAGAGAATTAGAATTCTAAAAAGATATATGTATGGCTGAAGAAAACTGAAATGCAGAATTAGCACTGATAGGTTTGCTCTACAAAAAAATTCTATCATTCCTTTTGAGTTTTCTTTCCAGTAGAAAAAAAAACTATAGAGTCTGTTTTGGATTCACTTATATTTTGAAGAAGTTTTAGTTCCACCACCACCATTATTTTAATAACAACCTTTGGAAGTATTCATAAGTGAATTAATAAAAATTAATTTTATTTAATTTATACCCTTTCCTTTACAAAATGAAAACAAACATGGAACTTTTGGGAGATTGGGAGATTCTACACAGGGATTTGCTCATATGGATGTCAAGGATTAAATCTGGTTAAATCTTGTGCAAGCCAAATTCCCTATCTATTGCTCTGGTCTAAAACATGCAATTTTTCTTGGCTTTTTGGGCCATACCCTGTGATGCTCAGGGTTTACTCCTGGCTATATGCTCAGAAATAACTCCTGGCTCTAGGGACCATATGAGATGCTGAGGATTGAACCAAGGTTTGTCCTGGATTGGCTGCATGCAAGGCAAAAGCCATACTGCAGTGTTATCACTCTGGTCCCAAAAACATGGAATATTTTATAGATTATATACTTGGTAAATATGTCAAGGTGTTTTCCATTTAAATATTTAAAATATGTCAAATCTCAAAAAGCTAGGTCAATGAATAGCTTATCTTTTCTTTTATAATATTATGTCATGTTTGTATTACAGTATTTTATTATATTGTTTTCTAAAATAATTTGGTACATATTTAAAAGAATGAGAAAAACACTGGATTGTCTCACAAAAGTTTCATGGATTTATAATTTAGATAAATTAAGGCTAATTTAGTGAAAGTTGGTTGGTTGTGCATTGTCAGATGTAGACCTCATTATTCACTACCAGTTCATATCTGAGATGAAAATATTATTTAACACAATCCCTAGAAAACAGTCAATAATTATAACTAATCACACACCCTGTTTATCCACAGAAAACTCACACCCTACTTTCCCTAATTCCCTATACCCTATTTTTCCTAAACACAGAAGAAGCACACACATCATATGTGCTTAATCCCCTCTCACATCCTACCACACAGACTGACACAGAGATTACATCCTAATATAAAAATTTCTTTTCCACTTAAAATCAAGTTAATAGTGATTGGTGGATGCTTCTTTATGAGTACTCTACTTGCCTGAGTTCTGACCTCACGCGTGACTTCAACATCTCAGGATCTGACCTCACCAGTGCCATTGACATACAATGTTGAAAAGTCTAAGCCTTTTATAGATTGTTATAATTTTGATGTCAAATAGAATATCAAGTTTTAGTCTCTTATAATTAATTTTGACAAATGAGCCAGAACTTGAAATGAAATAAAGATAGCCTCTTCAATAAATGTTGTTGGAACAACTGGATAACCACATATAAGAAATTATAGATTGATTCATATCTCACACATCACACAAAAGTCAATTCAAAGTGGATCAAAGATCTTGAGATTAGGTGTAAATCTATAAAGGTTATTGAGAAAAAATAGGCAGACTATTCCAAGACTTAGATCTCAAAGAATTCATCAATGATGGGATGCAATGTCAAAAAGTATACAATAAAATATGAATAAAGGAGACAACATAAAACTAAAAAATTCTGCATAACAAAAGAAACATAGAATAAAATTAAAAGACAGGTAAGTGGGAGAAATTTTTTGCATAAAAATATTTTATATCTAGAATACACAAATAACTCGCAAAGCTTAACTCCACAAAACATAAAAACATCATCAAAATAAGGAGGATGGCCAACAGGCACATGGAAATATGCTCTTCCTCACTTATAATTTGGGAATTCCAAACTAAGACAACAATGAGATATCATCTTACAACAGTAAGAATGGCACATATCAAAAATAATGGGGGAACATAGCGGTGGCATAAGCAGCGGTAGGGCATCTGCCTTGCACTCACTAACCTAGGACAGACTGCAGTTTGATCCCCCAACGTCCCATATGGTCCCCCAAGCCAGTAGCAATGTATGAATTCATATCCAGGAGTAACCCCTGAGCATCACCAGGTGTGACCCAATAACCAAAAAAATGTGAACAATTTTTGTTGGCAGTGATGTGATGCGATAAGAAATTTCATGCATTGCTGGTGGGAATGCTGCCTGCCTGATCTATAACCCCTATGGAAAAAAGTATGAAGTACACAAAATGTGAGCTGCATATTACCCAATAATCTCTCTTTTGAGTATTCAACCTGAGACACTACTTTTTATTTCAGTACTCAGTACAATAGCTAATAGTTGGAATCATCTTGGATGTCTGACAACAGACAAGTGGATCATGAAGTGGGATACTACATAGCTGTAAGGAATGAGGCAATCAGGGAATTTGTGCAACTTGAATAAAGCTGGAAGGTATTATGTTAAATAAAGTAAGCAAGAATACAAAGGAATACCTATATGCTCGAGTATAAGACGACTACCACAATTTTAACCTAAAAATTAGGAAAACAGTGACTCAAGTATAAGCCAAAGTGGAAAATTAAGCAGCCACTGATAAATTTCAAAAATAAAAAATATATACCCAAAACAATAAGAATAATTGAGGAATCAGTACATAAATAATTAAATACATGATTACATTTATAATACATAATTGTTTGATGTACTGTCTACCATTAATGCACCATATTAACCCATAGTATTCAATAGCAACTTTTATAAAGTGAATAAACCATTTAAGACAGTAAAGCATTGTAAATAGCTGGTTAAAAATTCTGAATCCTTATCTCCAAAACCCCTAATTATAAGGATTTAATGTAAAATAAAAATGTATTTACATGACTTACTGTCTTAAATTGGCTTTTCATTTAATTAAAAGTGCCATTAAGGGGGTCGGGTGGTGGTGGGGGCCAGGCGGTGGCACTGGAGGTAAGGTGCCTGCCTTGCCTGCGCTAACCTAGGACGGACCGCGGTTCAATCCCCCGGTTCCCCATATGGTCCCCCGTGCCTGCCAGGAGCGACTTCTGAGCGCTTAGCCAGGAGTAACCCCTGAACGTCACCGGGTGTGGCCCAAAAACCAAAAAAAAAAGTGCCATTAAATATTGTGGGTTAAATGATTCAGTGGCATATAGTTCAGTTCAGCGCCTACCTCTTCAGCTCACCTACTTGTGGACTGAACTGAAGCACTGCCACCTTCAGCAGATAGCAGAAGACGACTGGAGACTACATGCTTTTAATTTGGTGAGCACACAGGATCAAATAACCCGTATGACCCGAGTATAAGATGCTTATAATCCAGTATATAGGTAAAAACAGAATGATAACACTTTTATGCTATTTGAAATAACTGCATGAAGAAATGCAATGGTTTAAATGAGAGTTATCTTGAACCCTCTTCGTTCCAGAGTGTAGTGAAAAGAAGAAATTGAGTGGTGGAGGAAAAACACATATATGAAAGGATGTGGGCCAGAGGACAAGTGGTCTCAGGTGTATTGGTGGTGTTAAAAAAATAGATTAATTATCCAAGCAAAAGTCAACAACAATTATATCATGAGACCCGAACCTTAACAATCAAAACTTAAAATGTGTCTGTTTTGCTAGCAGATTTGCTTCAGGGATGATGGCACGGGATACACTCTGGGAACAACGGTAGAGAGTATTCAATACTAATGATGGCACTGGCCCTGATACATTGCATGTCTGAAACCCAACTCTGAAGAACCTTTAAATCACAATAGTTTCAATAAAATATTAAAAAATAGAATGAATAAGTATTAAAAGAAATTTAGTAAAGAACAAAATTAGAAATGTATTTATTAAAAGAAGTAATTATGTTGCATGTATAGTGTTCAGAAAGTATATAACAACGCCGGGCGGTGGCGCTGGAGGTAAGGTGCCTGCCTTACCACGCTAGCCTTGGACGGACCACAGTTCGATCACCCATGCCCCATATGGTCCCCCAGGCCAGGGGCGACTTCTGAGAGCATAGCCAGGAGTAACCCCTGACTGTCACTGGGTGTGGCCCAAAAACAAAAAAACAAAAAACAAAAAAGAAAGTATATAACAAAAAGTAAATCATTCTAAATATGTTTATTTTTGTATATATAATATGAAAATTGTACATAACACTATTATTAGTAGCAGAAGTAATCATAACAAAATAATTATAAGAACCAATTTTCTTTTCATGTTTGACTATTTATTAAAATTTTATTTATAGTGCCAGACAAAGCCTACATAAATGAAACATGAACTCTAACTCTGAGAAATATCTATGTTCATAAAAGTGGTTTCTAACTTTTTACACTGGAGACCAGTGAAAGTAGAGAAAATATTTTGTATACATCAAAAGTATATTTGAAAAATATTTATTATTATAACATTTATATATCAATATTCACCAAACTACCAGAAGATGACATAGATTTGCTTAATATAAAGCAGCAACAACTTTTTAAGAGCTAGAAAAAAAAATTCAGCAGATAGCATCTCATGTACATAATCCTTACCCAATATTTAAAATCTGGTAGTGTTGCTGTGGTGGAAGTGAAAGAGTGGGTTGTATATAAGGTAAAGTAGTTAATTTCTTATTGTAAATCTCACCTGTTGAAAAAGTCTCCAGTCAAAGCAGATAACAGATATCTGATGGTAGGAATCAGTAGACGATAATAAGAAGCTCCCAGTCAGGTATCTTCTCCTTTGTCCCTCACCTATGTCCAGTTGGCAGGATAGGAGAGATTTCACCCACAAGAATGTGTCTGTCACCAGAGACTAAATAAAGATGAGAGTATATTATTCACTAGTGTACAGTCCTGGGGAAGTCCATTGACAGGCAGCAAGGTCAGCAAAGGAACACAGGTGACAGGGTTTCAGTTGTAGAGTCTTGAGATGGAATGCACTAATTGGACAAAAACTAGTTTAGGGGAATGCTTTGGCTCTTGAATAATGGGGGCGGACAAATGGTACAGGGTTGACACTAAGATGTCGCAGTTTGGTCTGGATATGAGAGAGGGGAGGCATAATTAGTGACATCACATCAGGGTAAAAATAGAGGCATGTGCAATTAGAAGAGACAGAGATCCATTTGCTTAAAGAAGTATAACATCTTAAGCACCTGAGTTTTGCACACTAATCTTTATCCAATTTTAAAGGAACCAGGACTCTAGAAAAAATCCACTTTTTATGGAAATATGAGTTTTACATTAAAGATGAATAAAGTTATGTTTTCTAGATCAAGTAAGTGAAGGGATGATGACTATTAATCAGGCTATCTCCTACACTTTTATTATTATTTTTTAATATTTTTATTTAATCACCTTATTTACAAATATGATGTGGTTCGATTTCAGTCATATAAGATGACACTCCCCATAACCAGTGTAACATTCCCATCACCAATGTCCCAAATATCTCTCCTCCCCTTGCCACCCCCACCTGTACTCTAGACAGGCTTTCCAATTCCCTCATATATTCTCATTGTTAGGATTGTTCGCAATGTAGTTATTTCTCTAACTAAACTCATCACTCTTTGTGGTGAGGTTCATGAGGTCAGCTGTAACATTCAGCCTTCTCCTCTTTTGTCTCTGAAAATTGTTGAGAAGTGTCTTTCATTTTTCTTAAAACCCACAGATGAGTGAGACCATTCTCCATCTTTCTCTTTCTCTCTGACTAATTTAACTCAGCATAATAGGTTAAACAATAGCTGCTGCTTATAGAGTATCTGCAATACAGTTTAATACAAAAGCAATCCATACTAAGTACTTCTTGAAAATACCTAATATAAGTTCTATATAATTAACACTATTATTAGTAGCAGAAGCAATCATAAGAAAATGTAACAACTGATTTTAAGACAATTAAATCTGAAAAAAATACTAAGTGCTAAATGCTAAATTAAATGCTCTAAATTTTATTGTTGTTGTTGTTTTTGGAGGGCACAACTGGTGACACTCAGAGGTTACTCCTGGCTATGCACTCAGAAATCGATTGCTCCTGGCTTGGGGGAACATATGGGACTCTGAGGGATAGAACCATGGTCCATCCTAGGTTAATATGGGCAAGGCAGATGTGTTACCACTTGTGTCACCACTTCAGCCCAAATTTTCTGAAATTCTGTACTTAGTTGATGGATTACCAGTTTCCATTCTATTCAGGATGTTTTTTCTTTATTGATGCTTGTTACTTTTTGGATGGAAGCACTGTGGTATTCAAGTGCCTTTTAAATTGGTGACTTAGGCCACCTATTCTTCACTCCAGGATGTGGTCTTTGGGCTTCTAATAAAGCCCACAGTCCTCAGGAAGAAACTGTTTACAGTTTCATTTTATCTAAACTGAGTTATTTGCTTAAGAATGCAAAGCTTGCTGTGGAAGTTCCTTAATAAAGTGTGGAATATTTCCTTTGTCTGGTTTTGCTTCAAGTCCCATGTCTCTCCAATCCCCTGTGGTTGGGGCTTAAGGTTTCTGCTTCACTTGGTATCTACAAACCAAATTACTCTTTTTTGTATTCTCAGTACCAATTCATCTAGGCCAGCGACAGAGGAGTAAGATTCACATGAACTTTTACATATAAAAGGAGTAGTTGAAAAAGAGGTAATTGAGGGAATGCCTTTGTTTTGAACTAATAATTTGGTGTCATCTTACACTTAGAAATAAATAGATTTATACACTTTATTTTATACATGCATATTATTAAAATTAACAAATGAGTTATTATCTATAAGCAAAAAAAGAACATCATTTTTGTACTAAAAACCAAATTTTAAATATGCAAATTAGAAGGTTTTAACAAATTAGTTACTTTGATAAATATCATTGAACTAGGTCCTAGAACTCCTTTCACTATTTTAGCTTCTTAACATATGTTTATATATTTTCTTGAAATATAACTCATTCCTTTTATGTTGTTATTTAGAAGTGTATTTCTGCATACTCAGCTATCCTGTCACTCCAGTTAATGCAAGACATATTCCTTCAGTTCATCAATGAATTTGAGTCCACATTTACCTAGAATTCTTGTCCAAGAATATGCCAGTTTATTCTTCTTCTTTGTATATGATCTTAAAATATGGACCCAGGATTCTAGGTGTATAGTTTAATCTGGATCAATATCACCCTTCACTTAGATAGTATATTACTGATGCAATATACATTAATAGAATAAATATTCTAATAGCGTTTGAGAAAACAAGCCTGGCTAAAATTATTTTTGATAAATTTATGTTGCATTTAAGTTATTTTTATAGGTATTATTTTTAATTCTATAGGTCTAATTCTAATTCTACTCAGGTACCAAAAGATCACTTCTCAAGATTCTTTCCTGGCAGGTTCACTTGGTAAAAGATAAGACTATTTATATGAAGACATTTAATAATAAAAGAAAAATATTACTAATGATGGGGCTGGAGCGGTGGCACAAGCATTAAGTTGTCTGCATGTGCTAACATAGGACGGACGTGTTTCCATCCCCTGGTTTCCTATATGGTCCTTCAAGCCAGGAGTGATTTTTGAGCACATAGCCAAGAATAACCACTGAGCATCACCAGGTGTGGCCCAAAAAACACAAGAAAAAATTACTAATGAAGTATGAGCCCAATTATGGAAATAAAGTTAATTTCATAATAATATTGTTTTAATATCTAATATTTAATCCCTGGCACTGCATGTGCTTTTAAAGACCAGCAGGAGTGATTCATGAGTGCAGAGTCAGGAAGAAAATATCCCTGATCACCCCTGGGTGTGGCACCAAAACAACTTCAAAAAATAAAAAAAGTTCTAAATTGTACTAAGAAATTTGATCAGTTTTAAGACACTTAAATAATTATTTGCTAATTTTAATTAATGTCTCTTGAAGGAAGACATTTATGAAATTCAATATAAATCCTATGTGCAAAATGAGCTTTAATAGAAATAATTCAGTAACAGGTGCCATATAATCTATCTTTTATCTTATATGATATTAAAAAAGCTACTTTAAGGTTAAAGAAAATATCTGTATTCTTGATTAAGTGAATATTATACAATGATTTTAAAGATTTAAATGCATGTCTTGTAAAATGTAAATTGTTTCAGTGTACTATAAATAGGTGTTTTGTAGCTTATATTTTTATATAATTAGGCAAAATTTATTCTGTTTTATTATGAAATCCTCTTCTTACTATACTGTTATATTACACTTTTATTATTTTACATGATTTTAAATAAATTATCTATGCAGTATTCTAATTAGTGTATGCTTATCTAACACATAATATAGGTAGAGGAAATATAAAATGTGTTATTCTCTTTATATTGAGGTTTTTTATTCTGTTATGCGTAGGTACATTCTATAACTTTAAAAGCATTTCTCCAAATAAACAACCTTTGAAATATTTTCAGTATAGAGTTTGTGATTTATTGTGAAACTTCAAAATTTTGTTCTCTCTGAGTATTGGGTAGGCCTTTTAAATTATTTAAATTTCATTTTAAATCTCTTATAAATGGTTTATAGAAAAATTTCAGGTAGATAATCCAGATTTTATATTAAACTTAAATATATCTTCCTATTTTTTTTTTATTTTAGACCATGCCTGTCAGTGCTCAGAGGTTAAAGCCTAGCTCTATGCTCAGGGTTCACTACGGGCAGTCAATTAAAGACTATATGTGGTACCAGGGAACAAATCAGAATTGGCCATATATAAGGTTAACATCTTAATTCCTGTGTCTATTTGGTCCCCATGTTGAAATTTTGAATGCAATGAGACACTTCATATTTGTAAATAGTTGTTGATGACTGAATGAACAATATAAATGTAAATAATTAAAAAACAATGTAAAACAACATTTTCATTATAAATCTTTTAGTCTCTCTGTGTGAAGTGTGTGTATGTGTGTGTTAATGTATGTGTCGCCAGAGGGGCTCTTCAGGAGCACCTCAGGTAAGCTGGGCCCTGGGGGAGGAATTGGGGTGGAGGGCAGCTCTACCCCCTATGCATTCACAAACAGCAGGGGCCAGAGCTGGCCCCAGAGCTCCCACAAGCCAGGAGTTCTCTTGGTCTTGTACTGGCATGTGGTGGGCACTGGGATGGACAGCTAGCCCGAGGACCCCCCCCCAGACTTCCCATTAGTCTGGGGGGTCAGATTCCCCCACGCCAGAGGGGCTCTTCAGAAGCACCTCAGGTAAACTGGGCCCTGGGGGAGGATTTGGGGTGGAGGGCAGCTCCACCCCCTATGCATTCACAAACAGCAGGGGCCAGAGCTGGCCCCAGAGCTCCCACAACTGCAGACAGTAGTCAAAATAATATCCTGTTATCCATTACAGACCCCCTATAGTATGGTCGTTTTTCATTCATAACAATTTTCTAAAGCACACGAGCGCGACAACTACCCTTTTAACCTATCCAAGAATACTCTTGCCCTTGACTATATAAAAGGTAATGGAACACCCTATATAAAGAAGATTTCACTCAAATAGATCTCTGAAATCAATGTTTATGTGAACGTTATTTTTTATAAATTTGAAGTCCTCTCTGATTCCCAAGCCTTAACCTTAAGTATTCATCTATACGATGAATATAGCCCCACTTTTCATTGCCTCTCCACACCGAGAGACTCTTATATTCCCCCATATCCCAACCCTGATGTGTTACCTCCCCTTTATTTACCCCTCTTTTCCCTCAATTCTTACCTAGATAGGCACCAAGTCCGACCTCTTCCGCAATAAAGCACCATTCAGCTCCTCAATGAAAGACACCCTCTAGAATCCCCTTTTCGTGTCTCAACAAGAAACCTCAACCAACATGCCTGCTGACTTAAGCTTGTGACCCCTCTCACCCCCGTCAAACCATGGACTGATACATCATACCAGAATCAGCTGCAACAAAACTCCCAACTCATGGACATTACAGGACTCTGAAATTCCGCAAATCATATCTTAACCTGTGAACTAAAATTTGCGATAAGAAAAAGTGCCTTGACTTCCACTCCCCACAAGAGTATCTCAGAAGACCTCACTGGGAGGCCTATATTGCCTACGTAAGCCTAATATCATATTAATAATACATCTTAAGATATATATAATATATATACATATATATATATATACTCCTAAACATAGATAACCTCCCCCATCACTCTCTTTTTTTCAAATACCTTTCTTTTCCTTTTTTTCCCCTTAATTTATCTTTTTTTTCTTTTTTTAAATTTTTTAGCTCAGTTTCATCTATTTGCTATATTTTTTATATATGCATATTCTCAGCTTGAGTGCTCCCGGGTACAAAAACCAAGAAACTCCTTGCCTGGGATAAAAGCTCAGAGCACACCACAGGTACTGTATGTGTAGCCTGTCATCCCTACTCGGAATAGCACCATACGTTTTTGTATAGGCATAGTAAATAAGGGGAAAACATTGACTCAGACAGAAGATCTTATCTTCTATGGATAAGAACTCACACTTTTTACACAAGGGTGCCTCCCATCATGGACATACGTCATGTGGATACAACTCAGTCTCCACGAAATCGGGCACTGTCCTTTCTCTAATCCCAGATCCCAGATGTAGAACTGAAACAACTCCCTGTAACAACACCAGGAACTAAGCTCTTTTGGGAGATATACTTGTGCTAGTGTTGATAAGACAACATGGACAGCGAGGAAATGTCAACTTGACCTAAGACCGGAAGTCCTATCACATCACCTAACACTCAGTGGAAACCAGAAGATGTATTGTTCTTTGAAATATGAAAAATAAGAGCACTAACTTCAGAAAACTGACTTTGACAACAGTGATTGGTAGAACTTACCTGAAAACCATTAAGGAAAACCCTACCCTAAGCAATAGTCCAGATCTCTTACAAAAATCAAGATTTCTTAGCACAGAGGCCCAATTCTGACAACAGAGACTGAGCAGAATCTTTGGAATCATGACTTCCTAGACTATGGCTTAGGTAACTAGCAAAAACA
>PVKC010030189.1:0-14889 GCA_004027635.1 Crocidura indochinensis | reverse complement strand
GGACGTAAGTACACCATTCCATTATTGCTGCACTTAGTACAATATCTAAAATATGCATTCAATTTAGGTATCAAAACACAGATATATGGGTTATGAAGAAGTATATATTCACAATGGAATACTATGCAAATGCAGGAGTTATGACACGTTATTTGATGCAACCTATTATTGCAACCAAATTGTTGGCTAAAACTGGAAGATATGTGTGAAGTAAGCAAGAAGTAAGACAAACAAGATGATCTCACTTATCTGTAGAATAATTGGGCAAGGAAATGCAATGTAGTAACCAAAGTCTAGAGAGAAAAAGGACAGAGAAGGACTTAAACTGATGAGGAAGGAAGATGATAAAAGGAAGTTATGGGTTTCATGGGCCAGGGTCCTCATATATACTGGTGATGGGAAAGAGTGTTACACCTATATGCCAAATCGCATACTCAAGAAGACTGAAAAGATGTCATTGTAGCAACCACTGAACTTTGAAAGATCTCTGTGAAGATTGAGGGAAGGTTGGGTGGGTGGGGGTGGGAGTATGTGAACACTTGTGGAGGGCACATGATACTGATGGTGGGATTAATATTGGAATATTGTATGCCTAAGACCCAACTGTTAATAACTTTAAATCATGATTCTTTAGTTAAATAAAAAATTTTTAGAAAGATCATTTGATAAAGCAGGATACTGCCTACTTGTGATCCTGGACAAATTCATTTCACGTCAGTTAGTCTCCCTTTCTGCAATGGAACCTTATATACCATATATGCATAGTAAGGAGTCAGTGACTTAGCATATAGGGAAATGCATAGTTTGTCATAGGCATTCAAAAAATGTTATTTTCCTTCCTTAACACTGGGCCAAAGTACCTAAGGTTAAAGTTCAAGCCCAATTCTTTGTTTGTTCTTTAAACAAAAGTTGTGGTATTTTTTTGAAGATTAACTTTTTTTTAAATAATAATTTCTTTTTTTAAACACCGGGGTTACAGAAATGTTCGCAGTTGGGTTTCAGTCATAGAATATACACTGCCCGTTACCAGTGCAACTTTCCTGCCACCAATATCCCCCATCTCTCTCCATACCCATAATACAATATTTTTACTTCAAATTCTAGCCCACTTGGCACTAATTTAGTAATCCAAATACTCCAATTCAACTTCAGGATTGGAAACTTTACCTTTAGAAAGTGAATGTCTCTATGTTCAATCAGCAGCAAGTTGGCACATTAGACTACATATGTTAATTTAGGCAACTATCGTTTTTATTGTGTGTGGGGGGTGGAAAAAGTTTGGACAACACATGGTTATACTCAGGGATTACTCCTGTCTTTTTGCCAATGAACATCAGTCCTAATGGTGCTCTGGGGACCATATTCAGTAAAAGGGATCAAACCAGGGTCAGCCATGTGCAAAGAAAATGCCTTTGCCCATGTACTATCTCTGGCTAGATAAGTGTATGTTTTATCTTATAGCTTTGATAGAAGTTCAAAAATAGTATAAACTCTGGGAGTTGTTCAATCGTGTCCTGTTTTATTTCTTGTTAATAGTCTCAATTTAGTCTTCCTCTGTGTTTCTACTTTGATCATAGGCTGAATTCATTCACTGTCCTAAGAGACTGCTTAGAGCCACTGGGGAATATGTTTTCTCGTTTGCGTTCAGTGCCAAAGAAAAATATTTTCCCCACTCATAAAATAAAAATGACTTCCTCCAATCTGATTTGAGCAAACTCATATACCCATCTCTATGTCCAAAATAATATCCAAGGTATTTTACATTTATTCATTAACATACTTTTTATTTATAAATCACCCAGTGACAAGGAGGTTTGTATCAGCTTGACTGTTTGAGGAAATAAAGCTCCATACCTCATGCTGAAGATAAGCTTATCAGGGTCACTTAGGTTAGGGTGATTAGGGAGTGGTTGAGGACATCTGAAGAAAATCAGAGGCTGTTTTCAAAAAGGAAGGGTGAAATCAAATGCTAGGTAGACTTCCAATGATATTTACTATGCTAGTAGATTTAGGTGTTTCTCTCTTCATGCCCACCCATCTGACACTTTAAAGTCATCATCCGGAGCATCTTCAAAGTCATCTACCAGGAACACCAGTACATATTTTTCCAAAGGAAACTGAATATAGGATTCATTTACTACATTTATTTCATAGCATTGGATGATCTGGAGCAAGAGTAAGATTACTCTTGTTCTGTGAATATCATTTAATGGGGGTGGAGTGAGTTGGGCCACATCAGTGATGCTCAGGAGCTATTCGTGGCTCTGAGCTCAAGAATGACCTCTGGTGGTGTTCAGGGTAAACACTGTGGATCCAAGTATTTGACCTAGAGTTGCAACTAATGCAGTGCCTGCAAGGCAAGCCCTTACCGAGTGTACTATCACTCTATTCCTTTTATGAACATCTTAACATATATCTAGGATAGGATAAAAATTCCAAGGAGGCCTGTTTCAATAGAAGAAATTGCTAAGAAATATATTGAAAAAAAAGGAAATATATTGAGCTATCATTGAAATGGCCTCTTTCACACCCCTAAGTTTTCTGTTTCAGAAATAATTGCTGAGTGATATCTAGGCATAGATTATGTATGGTTTCTATGTGGGGTATAAATTTAGAAGAAATGATTAAAGATCACTTCCAACTCCTTTTATGTTATAATTCTATGGTGGATCTGGGATACACCTCAAAATAAATCGACAGATCTATAAGAGAAATTTTAAGGCCTATTGTATAAGACAGGGCCTGTCAATAAGATAGATTAATTGAAATGTGATGGTCAATGAGGTAGACACACACGTGCAATAGAGATGTATAGTGATGATATTATTGATGAATTCCTAGCAGTGTTCAGTCCAATGAAATAGACAGTTTGTCTTTGGTGAAAGGGAATTTAGTGGATGTTTCTTTACCTCATTCTGCTTGTCCTTGGGTTTGTTTCTGAACAGAAAGCAAATGAATATGCAAAAAAAAGTGCTCCTGAAGCTCAGGATACTACATATCTAAATTGATTTTCCTTCCCTTCACATATTCTGTATGCCTTTCAGATTTTCATCTTTGGGGTTGAATCTTCATTAACAAATAAATTGGTATGAGTTCTCATCATCACTTACCAAAATACAAGTTATTTATTTTGTATAACTTGCTTTTCTAAATATATTCCTCAATGAATTTAAATAGTTATCTTACTACCTACCATTCATTGTTCTTATCAAAAGCAGAATTCTTAAATTGAAGCTAAGTAATAATCACTCCATGATTCAAATCTTTTTGAAAATTATTGAGAGATGTATTTGGAATGCCTATCATTTTCTATTCATGTAAAAGACCACAGAAATTACTGATCCTACATGTTTGCTTACCTTTGTACTATTCACATACTTTCATAAACTCATTTTATCATTTTCTTAGATGATTATTTTAAAATATAATTTTCTTAAGATCTCTACTAGGTTGGTGGCTACAATTCTTTTATTTTTCTTTATCTTGCTGTTTTCTATTTTTGTGGCCACACACAGCATTGTTCAGGGACTACTCCCCACTCGTTGCTTAGGGGGTACTTCCACAACTAAGCGATAATGAGCATCAAACTCAAGCCTCCTGCATGCAGAGAATGGTCTTATCCTGTGAAATAATCTCTTCAGGCCATTTTCTTTTGGGAAGGTGCACCTGGCAGCACTCAACAGTTACTTTTGGATCTGCGCTTAGAAATTACTCCTGGCAGGCTTGGAAAACCATATGAGAAGCCAAGAATTGGACCTGAGTTGGCCACGAGTAAGACAAATGCCCTATATATTGTGCTATCACTTTGACCTTTATTTTTATTAATTATTTTATAAAAGACCATGGTTAGGAGCCATATTATTTTGATAGTACTACTATCAAAGTGTATGTCTACAGATCTCTGACTGTTTTTGTATTTCTTATGAGATCCAAGAGGTCAAGGCTCTTTATATAATAATAATAATAATAATAATAATAATAATAATAATAATAATAATAATAAAATGTCATTTACTTTTTTTCACTGTGCTGACATGGAAATAATATGTGGGGGAAAGCAGGATGGGAAAAACTGTAGATACCTTACCCCAATGAAAGCAATCATACGAAACTGTACTGGTTACTAATTGCAATTTATAACCACCATGCATGGAATGGCAGGGTATAGATATTCATTTCACATAAGAATTCCTTGATGAAGGGAGATGTAAATCAAAACAACTATGAGGTACCATCTCACACCACAGAGATTGGCACACATCACAAAGAATGAGAACAAGCAGTGTTGGTGGGGATGCACTGAGACAGGAACTCTTATCCACTGCTGGTGAGAATGCAGACTAGTTCAACCTTTCTGGAGAACGATATGGAGTTTCTTCCAAAAACTGGAAATCGAGCTCCCATACGATCCAGCTATACCACTCCTAGGAATATACCCTAGGAACATAAAAATGAAATAAAAAACCCTTCCTTACACCTATATTCATTGCAGCACTATTTACCATAGCAAGACTCTGGAAACAACCAAGATGCCCTTCAACAGATGAATGGCTAAAGAAAATGTGGTACATATACACAATGGAACAGCCATCAGGAGCCATGAAGTCATGAAATTTTCCTATACATGGATGTACATGAAGTCTATTATGCTGAGTGAAATAAGTCAGAGAGAGAGAAAGACACAGAATGGTCTCACTCATCTATGAGTTTTAAGAAAAATGAAAGGCATTTCTCAACAATTTTCAGAGACAAAAGAGAGGAGGGCTAGACATTACAGCCGACCTCATGAACCTCACCACAAAGAGTGATGAGTTTAGTTAAAGAAATCACTACATTGCAAACTATCCTAACAATGAGAATATATGAGGGAAATAGAAAGCCTGTCTAGAGTACAGGTAGGGGCGGGGAGGGGAGGAGGAATATTTGGGTCATTGGTGATGGAAATGTTACACTGGTGATGGGGGGATGTCATCCTATATGATTGAAATCCAACCATAATCATGTTTGTGACCAAGGTGTTTAAATAAAAATATTAAAAATGAATTCCTTGATGAAGCAGCCAATTTTATCAAATACAACCCCCTTGAATACACATATTTTTGAAAATTCTGTGTGAAAAATCTAAGACATTAATAGAAATTTCTGAAGAATATTGAAGGAAGATGTAAGAAAATATTATGCATTTTGCTTGAGTTGCAAGTTAAACTAGCCTTTTAAAAATCAATTTGTTGGGGCCTTAGAGATAGCATGGAGGTAGGGCATATGCCTTGCATGCAGAAGGCTGGTGGTTCGAATCCTGGCATCCATTATGGTCCCCCAAGCCTGCAAGGAGCGATTTCTGAGTGTATAGCCAGAAGTAACCCCTGAGTAGTGCCGGGTGTGACCTAAAACCCCCCAAAAAATCAATTTGCTACTAAGCTACCATGATTTACAAATTTACTTATAGTTGAGTATCAACCATACAACGTTCAACACAAAGTCCACCATCAGTGTCAACTTTCTTCCAACCACTGTCCCAAGAAAACCTCCCTTCCCCCAGATTGCCTCCTAAACCGACATTTGAAAGTGTAGTCCTTGTAGTTTGGATCCTATGTTGTTTGTACTGTGGGTTATATATATAGGCATAGCACATGTTTACTTGACTGATGTGACCAGGGCCTCTAACCCCTATCCCAGTTACATCACATCTACACCTTTTTTACTTCTATATTTCTTTCCCTGTATTTATAAAATCTATAATTCAGAGACCAGAGTAATCTAGGTTTCCTTTCTTTGATACCTTCCATTTCCTTGTCCTAGAATTTTATATGTCACATAAATTAGAACATCCACTCTTTATCTTCCTTTTTCTGACTCAATTTGTTTAACATATATTTCAGATCATCCAAGTTGCAAGGAATTGCATGATTTCATTCCTACTTGCAACTTCAGTGTATTCTATTGTGTGATATATCCCATTTTAGTTATGTACTCAGCCATTGTTGAATACCTACATTAATTCCATATGTTAATTATAGTGCTAATTGCAACAAAGAATAATGGTGTACTGGGGCTGGAGAGATAGCATGAAGGTAGTGAGTGCATTTACCTTGCATGCAGAAGGAGGGTGGTACAAATCCTGGCATTCCATATGGTCCCCTGAGCCTGCCAGGAGCAATTTCTAGCATAGAGCCAGGAGGAAACCCTGAGCACTTCCAGGTCACACACACACACACACACACACACACACACACACACACAAGAATAATGGTGTGGATCTATGTCCTTTTGAATGAATGGTTTTGTGTTCTGTGATAGATTCCAGGATTGATCTGTAAGCACAGAGTCAGGATTAAGCACTGTGTGTTGCCATGTGTAACTCCAAATAACAAAATAATAATTATTGTTTCTTATGACAGCTCTATTCTTACTTTTCTGAGAAATCTCCATTGTGTTTTCCAGAAGGGTTAAAACAAGCAACATTCCCACTGGCCCTGTATGAAAGTTTGTTTTACTCTATATCCCTACTAACACAGATTCTTCCATTTTCTTGATATGTATCATGTTCACAATATCTCATGGTAATCTTGATGTAGCTTTCCTTAATAGTAAGTGATGGTATGGACTTTTTTTGTGACTATTAGACACCTGCTTGTCTTCTTTATTTTTTTATTTTTTTATTTTTTTGGTTTTTGGGTCACACCCGGCAGTGCTCAGGGGTTACTCCTGGCTTAATGCTCAGAAATTGCTCCTGGCAGGCACGGGAGACCATATGGGGAACCGGGGGATCGAACCGCGGTCCGTCCTAGGTTAGTGCAGGCACCTTACCTCCAGCGCCACTGACCGGCCCCCGTCTTCTTTAAAAAAGTGTCTGCTCATTTCTCCTAGTTTTTGATGGGGCTTTTAGATTTTATTGTTGTTGATCTTTATTTATTTATTTATTGACTACAAGTATTTTATATCATTCCCTTTGTTGGCTAAATATTAGTCCAAGTTATATATTTGCAATGCAAAATCTCCTTAATTTGATGAAGTTCCTTTTGTTTTTGTTTCTGTTATCTTTGTCAATTTTATCATAATATTAAAAACACCTTTGAGGTAGAAATATTGGTACATTATAAAACAATTTCCTTGGTGTATTTTATTGGTTATGATATGATCTCAAGATCTTTGAACAACATTTAATTGACTTATTATATGGTATGAGGAATAGATTCACCTTCATTATTTTTACAAGTTATAATCTAGTTTTCTCAGCACCAGTTGTTATTCTTATTGCAATTCATGTTCACAGATATTTTCTAGAAAATTACTTGATCATAGATCTGGGTATTTGTCTTTGGGTAATCAATTTTAACTCATTGGTCAGAGCAGTGGCCCTCAAACTACAGCCTGCGGGCCACATATTGTATTTATTCCCGTTTTGTTTTTTCACATCAAAATAAGATGTATGTAGTGTGCATAGGAATTTGTTCGTAATTTTTGTTTTTACTATAGTCTGGCCCTCCAATGGTCTGAGGGACATTGGGAACTGGGCCCGTCTTTAAAAATTTTGAGGACCCCTGGGTCAGAGTGTCTATAAATATCATACTACTTGATCACTAAAGTTTTCCAGCATAGTTTCACATTTAGTAATGAAACATGTCCCAATTTCCGATTTCTACATATGACTTTGGCTCTTAGGGGTGCTTTACAATTCAATAAAAACTTGATTATTGATTGTTCTAAACCTCTGAAGACTGTCACCTGGATTTGAACCTCTGCAATAATTGAGGTAGGATGGTTATTTTGAAAAATACTGATTCTTGGGGCCCGGGAGATAGCATGGAGTTAAGGCATTAACCTTTCATGCAAAAGGTCATCGGTTCGAATCCCGGTGCCCCATATGGTCCCCGTGCCTGCCAGGAGCAATTTCTGAGCATGGAGCCAGGAGTAACCCCTGAGCACTGCCGGGTGTGACCCCCCCCAAAAAAAGAAAAATACTGATTCTTTCCATACATGAGCCTAGAAGAGTTTTCCATGTACTATGCCACAAAATGTGAGAATAAAGAAGGGATGGATAAATTTCTGGACTCCTATAACCTCCCACGGTTGAACCAATATGATCTAGAATACCTATCTGGAACAGATATGATTGTATTGGGAGGATTAACATCAGAAAAATGGCAATACTTCCCAAAGCACTGTACAAATTTAATGCAGTTCCTATAAAGATAACCATGACATTTTTTTTCAAATAAATACGTCTAACACTTCTGAAATTTATATGAGAAAGTAGCTTCCACAAAAAATTAAATCAATTCTTGGAAAAAGAAGATGGAAGACACCACTTTTCTCTACTTCGAAATGTACTGTAAAGCAGCAGTCATTAAAACAGTATGGTCTTGGAGTAAAAACAGACTCTTAGATTAATGAAATAGATATGAATGTTCTGAGACTGAACCCCAGGTATATAATCAATTAATCTTTGATAAAAAAATACGAAGTGAAACAAGAAGAGCTTATTCACTAGATGGTAATGGGAAACCTAGTTGCCAAAAGTAAATTCAAATATCTTTTTAATGCCATGCACAAAAATCAAATATGTGATACTCATAGCAAGAAATGATCACTCTGGACAAGAACTGTTGGTAAGAGTAGTGAACTGCATTAGACCCTTTCAGTAGCAATATTAAAAAGCAGAGTGTCTAAAAGGACAAAATGGGAGAGAGAGAAGAAAAATACCAGCCACCAGGCAGAGGAAAGGGCAAAGAGTAAGGGCAGATGGAAACATGGGGACATTGATAGTGGGAAATGGCACTGGTGAAGGATGTTGTATATTGCATAAACATTTTATAACTGCACATCTCTTGGTGATTCGATTAAAGGTTATTTTTCTTTTTAAAAAAAGAAGTGAACAGCAGACAAGAGAACTCTGGAATGAATTATAAATGAACAATATGATACATTGTGGTTCCAGAAGACCAGAAATTCAATTCTGACGTAGAAGCAATAGCTAAAGAAATTGTTACTGAGAAGTTCACAGAACTAAAGAGGACCATCTTCAAAACCCAAGAGTCCCCCCCAAAAAAGATCCAAGAGTACCAGTTAAAATGGACTCAAATAAAAGACTCCAAGACATACTCCAATATGAATCTTGAATATCATAGATATAGAAGACTTAAAGTAGAAAGATTAACAAAGGAAATTATATATAAATGTGTACCCTGAAGATTTACAGAAGATTTTTCAAACAGTATCTTGTGGGTCAAAAGACAATGATTGGCTATAGTAAAAAAAAACTCAATAAAATGAATGTTTGATGAATAATACTTTACCTCGCCAGATTTTCATTTATATTTTAAGGAACAATATATAATTTCACAGATAAAAAACAACCTGATATCAATGGTATCCAGATAGGAAAGGAAGAAGTTATGTTCTCATTGTTTGAAGATGACATGATGCTATATTTAGAAAACACTTAAGACTCTACCAAAAACTTCTAGATTCATATAGCAAAGTGGCAGGCTACAAAATTAACATGCAAAAATCAATGGCCTTCTTATACACCAATAATAATAGAGAAGTGGATATCAAAAAACAATTCCATTTACATTAGTGCCACACAAACTCAAATATCTTGGTGTCAACTTAACTAAAGATGACAAGGACTTATACAAAGAAAACTACAAAGCCCCACTTAATAAATAAAAGAGGACTGCAGAAATGGACGCATATACCCTGCTCCTGGATTGGGAGGATTAACATCAATAAAATGGCAATAATCTCCAAGGCATTGTACAGCTTTAATGCAATCCCTCTAAGGATACCCATAACATTCTTTAAAGAAGGGGATCAAACACTCCTGAAATTGATCTGGAACAATAAACACCTAAGAGAAGCTAGAGCAACCCTTGGGAAAAGGAATATGATAAGCATCACTTTTCCTTACTTTAAATTGTATTACAAAGCAATATTAATTAAAACAGCATGGTATTGGAATAAAGATCAGTAGAACAGAATAGAGTATTCAGAGAATGCTCCTCAGATATATAATAATCAATTAATCTTTGATAAAGGGGCAAGGAATGCAAAATGGAGCAAGGAAAGCCTCTTCAACAGGTGATGTTGGCACAACTTGTTAGTCACTTGCAAAAAATGGACTCAGCTAACACCATGCACCAAGGTCAAATGCAGAGACTTTATTTAAAGACCTTGATATCAAACCTGAAAGCATAAGGTATATAGAACAACACATAGGTAAAACAATACAGGACATTGAAACTAAAGGCATCTTCAAGGAAGAAACAGCATTCTTTAAACAAATATAAGCAGAGATACACAATGAGACTATATTAAGCTGAGAAGCTTCTGCATCTCAAAGGAAATAATGCCTAGGATACAAAAGTCACCCACAAATTGGGAGAAGCTATCCACCCAATACCCATCAGTTAAGGGGCTAATATCTAAGATATACAAGGTACTGACAGAACTTAACAAGAAAAAACTTCTAACCCCATTAAAAATGGGGAAAAGAAATGAACAGACAACTTCTTAAAGAAGAAATACAAATGGCCAAAAGGCACATGACAAAATGCTCCTGATCACTAATCATCAGGGAGATGCAAATCAATGCACGAAGTATGGAATGGGTTACTTTAAGACAAGAAAAATTTAACAACACAGTGAACTGCTACTGGCATAAAATTCTATAATAATTTCACTCAGTGTCAATGGCCTAAAAGCACTGGACAAGAGGCACAGTATGACTAGCTGGATTAGAAAACTAAATCCAACCTTATATTGTCTAAATGAAACATTTATACAGTAAGGACAAATCAATACTCACAGTCATAGGTTGGAAGATAATATATCAGGAAAATAATCCCTCATAAAAGGTTGAATGGGTCAAACCAGTATCAGAAAATATTGAATTTAGGACTGAAAAAGTTAATAGAGACAGATAGTGTCATTTCTTCATGATCAAAAAAATATATATCTCAGAAAGAACTCACACTGCTAAACATATTTGACCCTAACAAGAGACCACCAAAATACTTAAAATAATTGCTAATAGATTTTACGGGAAGCAAAAATAGCAATTCATTTATAGTCAAAAACTTCAACACAACTCTATCAATACTGTGTAGATCAACTAGAAAAATATCTGCAAGAAAAATACTTTAGATGGGGCCAGCACAATAGTGCAGCAGTGGTAGGCATTTGCCTTTCACGCAGCTGACCCAGGACAGACCTGGGTTCTATCCTGGCATCCCATATGGTCCCCCAAGAAAGGGCCGATTTTTGAGCACATAGCCAAGAGTAACTCTTGAGTGTAACTGGGTGTGACACAAAAAGCAAAAAAACAACAACAAAAAACAAAAACAAGCAAAAACCAAACAAACCAAAAACCTGGGGTTGAAGAAAGAATAGGAAGACATGGTCTTAGTAGACATATATTGACTTTTAATCCCCTACTAGCCAAACATTCACCCTTCTGCAATGTACATGGGACATTCTCCATGACAGACAACATGCTGGGCCACAGAATACACCTCCATTAATTCAGTAGGATAGATATTGTATCAACTGTCTTCTCAGATCATGATACACTGAAAATAAAAGTAATAACAATCAGAAATGGAATATTAACTCAAAAATTTATGAGTTACACAGCTGATTACTGGCAACCAGTGGGTCTGAGATAAAAAAAATCCTGGAAACAACGTGGGCATACATTACCACATTGAATGAGACACAGCGAAAGTGTGTCAAGAGGATAGTTCATAGCTATGCAAGCGTTCATAAGGAAGAAGAAAAGGTCCACACACATAACTTATCTTTACAGCTTAAGAAACTGGAACATGACTTAGATAAGATGCCAAAGCAACCAGTAGAAAGGAAATAATAAAACAGTGCAGAAATTAATGAATTGCAATTAAAATTCAAAAGATTAACAAAAGTAAGATCTGGTTCTCCCATGAAAACAAATCAAGATTCATAAACCACTATCATGACTCACAAAGAAAATCAGAATTAACTTAACTAGAAATAAAAGGAAGATATAACCACAGATATTCAGAAATTCAAAGAATTATGAGTATTACTTTGAAAATCTTTATGCTAACAAACAAGAATATATGGAAGATATGGATAAATTCTTGAAGTCCTATAACTTCACATGGTGGATTTTGGAATACCTGAAAAGGCCTATTATGATAGACAAAATCAAAATGTTAATCAAAAGTCTCCCTAAAACAAAAGTTCAAGCCCATATAGATTTATTTATGAGTTCTTTCAACTTTTTAAGAAGATGTGTTGTCGATTTTTTTCGGGCATAAACATTCCATCATCAGTCCCTTCCCTTGTGTTCACTTTCTCCACCAATGTCCCCAGTTTCCCTCCCATCCCAAGTCACCATTGTCCTACCGTTTCTTTCCCCAATTTAACACCTCCTGTCCAACACAGTGGCAAACTTCCTACTTAGTTATTCCCATACAAAGTCTTTTCATATTCCACATAAGAGATCATTCTGTGTCTGTCCATCTTTGACTAACTTCACTCAACATGACCCTCCCCAGATCAATCCATATATGAGAAAATTGAGTGATTTTTATCTTTTCTTACTGCTGCACAGTATTCTATTGTGTGTGTGTACCATAGATTTTTTTAAATCTACTCATTTGTTCATGGGCACTTAGGTTTTTACCAGGTTTTAGTTATTATGAATAAGGCTACAAAGAATTGAGTACTGTCATGTTTTTTCTGAATTATGCTTTTGGACCTTTGTTTTATTTATTTATTCTGAGGAGTGGGATTGCTGGGTCATATGTAACTATAATTAATAGTGATAAAATTATGAAATGAATGTAAGCAACATAATTTATAACTTTACAATCTTGTCAAGAAAAAGTTTCATGAATACAACATTCTGATAATTCCCACCAGAGTGTTCATTTCCCTCCACTATTGTCTCAGTACCCCCTCACTGCTCACTGCCTGTGACTTTTGCTTCCTTCTTACCTATGCCTGAAAGTCAATAGTATATGCATCCAATTGTTCATTCAAATCACATTAAACTTAATGTTTTTGGTTTGATTGAGGCTTGTTTTCTGCTATACTTTTGTCAATTCTTATTTTTACGATCAGTTTTCATATATATATATATGTATGTATACATACATATATATATGCATTTATTTATATATCTGACTGTGGTGCTTACACAGTTGAAATTATGGTACTTAATGGGGGATCATACATCAGGTTGTGGTGCTCATAGAAGGTTACTCACCATTTGTTGGGGTACCTGCACATATGCTAACCAAAGATCTCATTCTTCAGTTGTAGTGCTTGCATGCATCAAGGTTGCATAAACACTGTTTATGGAGAATTCTTGTAAATTTGTCCACCAGGGTTCATACTTCTTGGCCATGTGCTCCCACAATTCTTAAACTGTAATGCTTGCCAAGGAATTGCACCCCATTTATTTCTGTTTTTATTTCTTGGATAAAATCTAACAGTGTTCAGGGATTATCTTGGCTCTGCACTCAGGAATGATCATCTAGGATTTGGGGGATCAAATCAGGATGAGCCGCAGACTAAGCAAATAACCTATGTACCGTATATTATCTCTCCAGCCTTAGGGTTGAACTACTTAAATTTTAATGTTCATACGCACTTTTGCACCAGAGAGCACAAAGAAGTTGCCAGGGCCAAACAGTGAAGCTGCCAAGATTGAGTTCAACCCATGCTGTGGAACTAGATCTTGAACTCATGGACTTATACTTGCAATGTGGCAAGGTAAGTTACTGAGTTATTTCCAGGCCCTCTCACCAACCAGTCAATTTTTAAATGGGCACAAGCAACTTCTCACAACCTATCTCCCTAGGTTAAGGGAGCAGTTAAAAATACTTGGAGTCCCCTTTCACCACCAAAAGAGCTAGACAGCATACTTTCCTAATGGCTGCCTATGAGTTCAGATTCTAATCATCCAT
Source organism: Crocidura indochinensis (assembly GCA_004027635.1). Taxonomy (NCBI): domain Eukaryota; kingdom Metazoa; phylum Chordata; class Mammalia; order Eulipotyphla; family Soricidae; genus Crocidura; species Crocidura indochinensis. The sequence goes on along the minus strand of PVKC010030189.1, from coordinate 931 downwards.
ATATAGCAACTGACTAGACTCTTCCCAGCGCTTGAAAGCTCTTGCCAACATACCCTTCTTCTTCGTGTCATGGCTCTATTCAACAGTCAAATCAAATCTCCAAACTTCCTGGAAGGAATTTGTTCATACTTTAAAACACCAACTACAAATTACACTACAAGGGACTAACTTCCAAATTCCTTCTGAGAGAGAATGGAACTCAGCATTTGTCAATTCCCTAGGTCAACATTAAACTAGAAGATGCCCTTGTATAGAGCTGTGAGAACTTTTCATGGATAACCTTTTGGGTACAGCTCAGAGGAAACAACCAGAAAGGCAAGGTTCCAACTTCTTCCAGAAAGAGGTTTGACTGCATACTTTTCAACCCGATGCCTGAGGGTCAAGCTTTCAATTAGTCTGTAACAGGAAGTTGAAGCCTCACATAATTAGTAACCAACTGGGAGTCTCAACAGGCCTCTGAGAGCTCCCTATACCTTCTTCCTCCATTTTACCCCTGCCTCAAAAATCAAGTCTTCAAAGCATCTGTGAAAGGAGTTTGTCCATACTTTATCTTCCCTCTTTCTGTGCCTGATGCCCGAGAGATTGTTCCACTCACCTAATCCGGAAATTTATCGATGTGGCAGTTTCAAATCCTTCAGGGCCACAGAGAACACACTACCAAAGAACATTTCCTCTGGCTCAGCATGGAGAAAATGGGCAAAAGTTCCATCCCTTGTTTTCTCTTAAATACAATTGAATATCCATTGTCCTTGACTTCCCAAGTTGTTACTTAAAGGTCAGACTTTAAATGAGTACTTGGGGGTGCTGAAGAGCAAGGCATTTTGGGTTCTATGGAAGTTTAAATGACCATGTGGGTATTACCATCACCTTTATGTCATTGACAGATCTCAACAAATCCTAGGCTAGGTTGACCAGACAGATTCATCTTCTA